>JAVXUL010000002.1:1542217-1561088 GCA_035590515.1 Trichilia minutiflora | reverse complement strand
CAAAGTAATGACACACAATAACCCAAACTATCTCAAATTGCTTGTAGACTATCTGAAAAGTCAAGGCTACAATAGAAATGTTTGGAACTTGACAGAGAAACACTTATGCCCCTAAAAGCTTTGAGTGGAATAAAAAAGTGAAAATTATCTGAAAAAAGGTTGAAAATAACTCAAAATCGATAGAAATCATTCTCAGATAATTATTTAATTAAATTGATTTGAAAAAAATTTTGGATCAATATCTAAATTGATGTCTTATAAATAGTTATTATCAATTTGAATTATGAATTAAATTAATTTTCAATTGTAAACTTTTAAAACAAATCGTATTGAGTATATTTGTTATTATTGTATGATAATATAAATATTATATGATAAAATAATATATTAATTATTTTATTAATATTATATAATAAATTAACATCCAAAATTTTATCTTTTGAACTAAATTTAAATTAATAAATTATTATAATTTAAATTTAGAATCTAAATAATGAATTCAAATTGCTCTATATGATTAGATTAGTTACAGTTTATAATATATTATTGAATTCAATTAGATTAATCATAATATTTGATTTGATTTAAAATTTTATCTCAAGTTAATTCAAATCACAATCGTCCACCTTTAATTGAAAATATTAATACAATTCAAAACGCAACGTCCACCTCTAATTGAAAATACAAATATATTTATCATAATTCTTAATAGAGAGGCTATTTGTAATAAGTTAAAACCATTGGGGGGTAAGCGTCTTTATCCCTTATAACAAATATTTTGATTGTTATGCGTTAAAATATGAGTTAGCGTATAACAACCACTAATAAATTAAGTTTATACTTGGTACTTAATTACACGTGATTAAACACACAAACAGGTATAAAATCACGTGTTTATAATATGTGTAAATGAAATATAATCTCTTTAATCTTTTCAGTTACAATCTCATGTTTTAAAAATTGAAGTTGTTTGTTGCAAAACACGACGCGTTGTGTTGTTTCGAAACTCATCGAAGTTCCGACACGCTTTAACCGAAAATGGAAAGGAAATTAAGGGGAAAATAGCGTACGAGAAACAACAACAATAATCAGGATCCATGTTCATTGATTGATTTGATTGATGGATAAAAACTGTCCACTTATTTCAATTTCGAAAGCGCCGTCTCATTGCATTACACGTAGAAGAAAGCACCGTGTGCGGAAGGCTATCGTGGGACGAAAGCCATTAACAAATTGATCAGGAGGTGCTAATTGAGTAACTGACAACCTTTATTTATTTATTTTATATTCTCCTTTTTATCTTTACTTTTCTTCAAGAAAACTCTCTCTCTCTATCTATCTATATATATATATGCAAATTGATAGTCTCATTTGCTAGTTTCTACAAACTAGTTTTCAATTTCCAATCTATTTCGTGGATATAAGATTTAGCATTTTGATTTTGGATTGAGCAGATGAAGAAAACTACGTGGGAGAAGTTGGAATCTTCTTTTACAAGGGCAGGTGAGTTTCATGTATTGTTTCTCTTCTCCCATTATCTTCAATGGGATTTCTAGTTTTTGATAAAGAATTCTGATCTATGTTTTCTGGTGTCGATCAGGTGAATCGCAGATGGAATGTGCTGATAGCTTGAGTTACAAACCAAGTGTGAATGAAGAATATTCGGAAGCTTTCAGAACAAAGTCTTAAGTTGAAATGTGGAGCAAAGCTCAGGACCAGTTGGGAAGTGCAAGCTTTAATGGACTCACGTCAACGTCTTCTCTTTCGTTCTATGTACATCTTTCTGAATATCTGATAGAACCGCAGCAAGAAAAACCCTGATGAAAAAGTTGGAGAGCTTGCATTTTCATCGCCTTCTCATCAATTATTTTGAAGCCAGCTTAGAGGCCTACAATGTCTGCCAATTACTCCTCCGAAGCGTCCATCAAACTCGTGCTAATTATCAAAGTATCCAGAGGGTGATCAAATTAAGCGAAAATGTGCACGATTGTTGTGCTATTTTCAGACATCTGGCTGCATTTGCATCGTTGAAAAATCCATTATCAGTTGTGCAATTATATGATTATCATCATAGCAACATGCTGCTCTTCACTAGTCTGACAGCCAAAGGCAAGAAGATTAGGAGGAGAGTAAAACACAAAAAACTTTCCAACAAAGTGGGCGCATACAGTCTTGTAATTTCTCAAAGTGCAGTCCTGAGTGCGATGTTGGTCTTTCTAATGCATAGCGTGGTTGGCTTTGTAGCAGCACCGGGGCTAATAGCTTCTTTTGTTTTACTAAAGAGAAAAATCAAGGTGAGACGTCGCGGTTCCCAAACAAGCTTGCTAGAAAGATTTTCCGCACAGCTTGATTGTGCGGCAAAAGGTGTTTATATATTGATCAATGACTTTGACACAATAAGTAGGATGGCGATGAGGTTGCAAGATGAGGTAGAACACTGCAGAGATGTTGCTAGCGTATGTGTTAGGAATGGAAAATCTGAATTATTGAAGGAAATTGTGAAGGGATTTCATATTCATGACTGTAGCTTTCGGGAGCAGTCACAGGATCTTGAAGAACATATTTACTTGTATATTCTCACTATAAACAGATCCAGAAGGCTTCTTCTACAAGAGATAATGGTGCCTCAAAATAACACATGATCTTGCACCTAGGCGTGGTCTGTCATTTCTGAAGTTAATCGAAATCCAACCAATTTTGTTGATGATGCAGACATGCGCCATTGTTCTTCAAATTGATTGCTGAACGTTGTTCGTACACAAGGTCTGTATCTGTCTTTTCATGTTCCATTCTTTGTTCTCTTTCTTTGGTGGGAATAGGAAAAAGTTGAAAAAGATCACGTTATGTATTCCCCTTTGCCTATTTATCAGTTCATCATTTCCATACAGCCATATGCCGACATCGTTTGAGGATCTGCCTACGACGAGGCTACAGGATTAAAAGCTCACATGGTTTTAGAGTTTGTTTGACATTGAGATACTACAGCTTATAGAATCACTAAATACAAATACAGGCGTAAAAGTGAGCGATCCTTACTCTTTTTAGCCATCGTACTTAGAAAGCAGAAGCACAACAGTACCAAATATGCCATGACAGTCTACCAAGAGCAAATTAGAACAAAGCAATTTCAGATTTCTACCCAACAATAATGAACTCTGTGGATTCACGTCATCCTGAACTAGTGAACTGTGATCAGTCTGCCGAATGGAGTCAAGGCACAGTGGCAAGTGAAAATATAAACAAGCCAGTTACTATGTTTCAACCTCTAACAAGAAAATTTAAACAAGCCAGCTAGTATGTTTCGACTTGTAACAAGAAAATTTGACATTGTTATTTAATAATACAGGAAGCTTTTTATTGTAAGAAGCAAAGAATGTTACAACTGACTGGGATAATTTCAATTAAAATCAACATGAATCATATTTGACATGTAATTTCTAATCATGGCATGGAAAACTGACATGATAATTTAGCTAAACATACAAACGAAATGTTACAATTCATTCTCCCCCAAGAACATAGAAAAAATGTTAAGAATATAAATATTATCATGCTCTCCCAAAATTACTAGGTTAACCTGGAAAGGTCAATCAAAGAACCGATGAAGAGGGAGTCTCCATGCACACAGTTTTTGAGGCAGAAACACAGTTATGAATACATATTTCCTTCAATACCTCATCATGAACCAAATGTCAAATCATTTAGCATGCTTCTCTCATTCTTTGGTATTCTTCAAGGCCTCAATAATGAACTTTTGATCTTGAGCCAATCTGCTGGTTTTGGCATGATGATAGCAATGTATCCCGCTCTATCTGCCTGCAATTTATTCAAGAAATTCACATATGAGTAGGAATTGCCAAACACTTGTGCAGTACAACCTTATCTATCGAATGCAATAAAAAACTAGAGTAAATACATATTACTGCACTTAAGGTGTAATCAAATATAAGAAATTTTGTGTTTTCAAATAATTCAACTCTAGACCAAATTAGTTCCAACCCTAAAGTGAACAAAGTTCAGCAGGGTGTTGAAGCTATTCAAGTACCAAAGTAAACACATCAGAAATAACAAAATCTAAAATGGTATTTTGAGCTGACAACGCACACGTCAATTGAATGCAAGTGCTAACTCTCCTCCATCAACCAAAAAAGAGCTTATATCATCACAATATGGAAAAATTATCCTTTTTCAAACTCTACAATTTTCAAACAAGACTCACACAACCACAATAACAGAATTAGAAGGCATCAAACAGAAGATTGTTTTCTTCACCTTATGAAGTTCATGTATTTATTCCATTATGCTTGACAGCGTTGTCGTAAGTCACAAACAAGTGAAAGGTTACTCTGTGCAACCAACATTTCTAGAAAAATGTTTAAGGCATACAATATTGACTATTCTCACAGATGAATTAAGCAATTCTGGCTGTTTGATTAATCTATTGTTTATTTCTAACAGAGCTCCTTTGACACAACCCCTGCAAAAAGCCACTTATTTTCAAAACTAAAACAACAGGAGAAAAACAAATCAAATACCTGAATATCAAAAAGAAAAAAAAAATAATTTTCACCTCACAATATAAGATGCAGTATTGGTGCAAACTTTACATAAAGCAGTGTTCAATTCAAAGTGTGGTGCATTTTGCATAGAAACATATAATTTAACTCTGTAAACCTTGAAAAACTTCTTGAATGAGTACTTTACAAATTAAAATAAAGATCTAGAGTATGAACACAATAAAAATACCTTCTTTCGCTTTCCATTGACCTTAAATCCACTATGATCACACTTGACAACATTGAAATCAATAGCTGTTATTCCACCTTCATGGTTAAACGCCACATGCGTAGGAGCTAATCCAATTACACACAGACTTCAGAAAACCCAAGAATTTCCAAAAATTTGATAATAAAAGCCCAAACTTTCACAATCCAACATTTGATTAAAATTTTAAACCAAAAATCTCACCCATTTGCATGGTGGTAAACCTACTGATCATGCCCAGTTGAAGATATGGATTGAAGTTATATTATATAATCTATATAATGTACATATGTCATATTTAAAGTTACAACTCTAAAAACCTCAATTACTGTGAGGTAATTTATATTTACAGCAAGGCAACATTTATAAGTTACATATATAAATAGAAACAAGGCCCTCACTTCAAGATGAGCCTCCAATTCAAAGAATCTCACTTCATTCTCTTTGTTTCCTTAATTACCTAGAAAACCAAACTTGGTATCAGAGCTACCAGCCATGGAAGAGAAGGCATCCTTGCTAAAGTCAGTAGCAAACACACAATCAAATATACTTCAACACACATCAAATGCACCAGTTCAAAACCCACTTAATTCCTCAACACCTATCAAACTTGATAAGAACAATTTTCTGATCTAGAAGACAAATATTCTACCTACAGTTCGTGGGAATGGACTAGAAGGGTACGTGGATGGCTCAAAGAGGAAACCAGATAGACTCATCACCACTGTTGTGAAAACCAAGATGGAACAGTGACTGAATATCCAGCATTTGTGCAATGAAACAGGCAAGACCAACTCTTAATGTGTTTTCTGTTAAATACCATAAGTGAGGCTGCAGTTGTTCCATTCACAAGCTGCACAACATCTAAAGAACTATAGGATTATGTGAACAAGATATATACTTCAAGGTCAAATGCAAGAGCAGTTCAGCTCAAACCACAACTTCAGTTTGCTAAGAAAGGAAACTTGTGCATAACAGACTTCTTCAACAAGATAAGAAGCCTGGGAGACTCGCTTACTGTCTCAGGAAAGCCACAAGAAGAAGAGGATCTGATTCAATCTATGATAAGTGGATTTGGATCAGAATATAATCCCACATATGTCAGCATCACATCTAAGATGGATGCAATCACATTGGAAGATGCATTTTGAAAGCAAACTAGAACAAAGTGACTTTCTAGGATCTGCTAGCATTGAGACCAATACGGTGTCAAACAACAACAACACCAGAGAATGGAGTCAAGAAAGAGGTGTTGGAAATAGAAATCAAAATTGGAATGGAAATAGAAATGCCTTCAGAGGCAGGGGAAAAGGCAGAACATCACACAGCAGAGAACAACCACCAAAGCCAACCAGTCAAATCTGCCTCAAAGTTGGCTATACTGCAGCAACATGCTAGCATAGTGCAAAGAGTCAAAAGTAATATGCATTAGTTACCACACAGGGCCAAAAAGATGATGATGATGGACGGTACCTAGACAGTGGAGCAACAAACCATGTCACAAACCAAGTCAACTATCTTCTCAACAAAACCGAGTACAAAGGTAATCAATTTCTTACAATAGGGAATGGTAACAAACTTCAAATTTCACACATAGGAAATTGTAGATTGCCAGTATAGAACTCACAACACTTACTTCTAAGAAATGTGTTGTATGTTACTTCCATTACCAAAAATCTTCTGAGCATTTCAAAACTAATCTCTAATAATAGCCTGTTTGTTGAATTTTATCATAATGTTTGTGCTGTGAAGGATCAAAAGCAGAGGAAAGTAATGCAAGGAATGGCTAAATCTGGTTTATACTTGGTCAAGAGTACAAGAAAAGATGAAGAAAATATATGGAAAGTGAAGAAGTTTGAGTCTAGAGTAGAGTCCTTGTTTGCTTATGTTAATTCAAAGCCAATAAGTTAAAATGTAGCTCAACGAGAATTAGTAAACTTGTTAGATAATTTGCATAGGAAGTTTAGCCACCCTAGTCAAGAAGTTCTTAAAAGAGTCTTATCATCATGTAAGAACTTTTCCATTAATCAAAAATCATTTCATTTGAATTTTTGTGAAGCATGCCAACTTGGAAAAAATCATAAACAAGCAATGAGAGCAAGTGCATCCAAAACATCTAAACCATTAGAGATACTATATACAGATTTGTGAGGTCCTGCACCTGTTGACTTAGACAACAACTTCAAATATTATCTATGTATAGTTGATGACTATACAAGATACACTTGGACATTTCCCCTAAAAAATAAGTCAAAAACATTTCAAATTTTCAAGGATTTCAAAAACAAAGCTGAAAACATACATGAAACCAGAATAAAAATCATTCGAAGTGACTAGGGAGGTGAATTCAGAACTTTAGACACATACTTGAGAGAAGAAAGAATTGAATTCAGGCATTCTTGCCCTTATACCTCACACCAAAATGGTAGAGTAGAATGAAAATATAGACATCTTGTAGAGACAGCTCTTACACTCTTACCTCAGTCTGGTTTACCATTGAATTTCTGGTGGCACAGCATAAAGACTGCAACTTACCTGATTAACAGACTTCCAACACTTGTCCTTAACTTGATCTCACCCTATGAGAAGTTGTTTACAAGAAACCTGATTATTCCTTCCTTAAGGTGTTTGGCTGTGCATGCTATCGCCATCTAAAACCATACAATCAACATAAACTTGCATTTCACACTTCCAAATGTGTCTTTATTGGGTATAGTTTACATCATAAAGGATACAAGTGTATGCACAAATTTGGGAGAGTCATTAGTGGGCATGTAGTGTTCGATGAAAATGATTTTCCATTTAAAACAGATGAAAATTTCATGCCTAGATCATTCATCCATACACAGTCAGTTCTCAGCAGTTATAGCACTCTATTTAGCTTTGCAAAAACTTCATTCACAAATCAAGAAGTCACAGTACAACCATATAAGTCAACTCCTGAAAATACTAACCTTCATGTTATGATTCATCACCACAATATAGCCCATTCAACTCAGAAGCTCAGAGAACACCTGATACACAAACACAAACTCAAAACAACATTCGATCAGAACCAGAAAGACAACTTGACCGTGAACATGAAACAGACACAAACATACATCCTATGATAACAAGGTTAAAAGCAGACATATACAAACCCTAGATATATGTGTCTGAAAAGAAAAACTCAGGAAGTGAAGAACTTCCAGAAACCATTGAGAAAGTCTTGAATAATTACAAGTGGAGAAAGGCTGTGAACTTGGAAATAAAAGCACAAAAGAGAAATCACACCTGGACCTTAGTTGAACCAAAGCTTGGAGACAAAGTTGTGGGATCCAAATGGGTGTTTAAAGTGAGATACAATCCAGATGGAAGCATAGCCAGACACAAGGGTAGGCTTGTTGTAAAAGGGTATCATCAAACTGCTGGAATTGACTACTCAAAAATATTTAGCCCAATTGCAAAATCATCAACCATCAGAATTGTTCTTGGACTAGCAGTTCAGATGAATTGGGACATAAGACAACTAGATATAAATAATGCTTTCTTGAATGGAGAGCTAGGAGAAGAAGTACTGATGACACAACCTGAAAGGTTCACAGATCAAAGCAGACATCACATAGTGTGTAAGCTTCATAAGGCACTATATGGACTCAAACAAACACCTAGAGCCTAGTATGAAAAACTGAAATCGACCCTGCAAGAATGGAACTTTCAGAACTTGAAATCAAACATTTCAGTGTTCTTTTTCGAGGAAAATGGTTTCAAACTCATATTGCTAGTATATGTGGATGGCATTCTAATAACTAGGAATAACAGCAAGCTATTAGAAGATATGACATTAAAGCTGAATGAAAAATTCTCCTTAGAGATGCTTGGTTCATTGAATTATTTTCTAGGAATGGAAGTAAAAAGGATAGAAGATGGAATGTTGATCGCACAAAGTAAGTACTTACAAGACCTAATCAAGAAGCTAAGAATGCAGAGTTGCAAAACAAATATGACCCCTATGACTATGCAGATAAGTACTCTTAAGGATAAAGGAGAAGAATTTAAAGATTATACTCTATACAGAAGTCTTACTGGTTTTACACTTACAAGACCTGAGATTAGTTATAATGTGAACAAACTAAGTCAGTTTATGCAAGGTCCAAGACAACCTCACTGTAATAGCTGCAAAAAGATACTGAGATACTTAAAGGGAACTACAAATCATGGGCTATACTTCACTGCACACAGCAGAATGGAGATCAAAGGTTTTGTAGATGCAGATTGGGGAAGTGATACTGATGACAGAAGGTCAGTCAGCGGGTATGGAATTTATCCAGGAAATAACCTAGTGTCCTGGAGCTCAAAGAAATAAAATGTGGTATCTAAATCCTCAACAGAGTCTGAATATAGAGCCCTGTCACAAGCTTGTGCAGAGATAACATGGATTTGCTCCCTGTTATCTCAACTGAAAATAAAACTGAAAAAATTTTCAAAATTTTGGTGTGACAACCAAGGATCAGTCTCTCTTGCTAGAAATCCAATCTTCCATGCAAGAACTAAGCACATAGAGATTGATGTGCATTTTGTAAGAGAGAAAATTGCTTGAAACGAACTAGAACTGAAATATATGCCAACGGAAAATCAAGTTGCAAACATACTTAAAAAGGCACTACCAACAGAAAAATTCAAAACTCTAAGAGACAAGCTCAATGTCAAACCAACATTGTGCTTGAGGGGAAGAGTTGAAGATATGTATTGAACTTATATTATATAATTTATATAATGTACATATTTCATATTTAAACTTATAACTCTAAACACCTCATTTACTGTAAGATCATTTATATTTACAGTAGGCCAACATATATAAATTATATATATAAATAGAAACATGACTCTCACTTCAAGATCAACCACCAATGAATCTCCCTTAATTCTCTTTGTTTCCTTAATTACCTAGAAAGAAAAAAATGGCCCTGTTTCAAAAAATCTATCAAAACGAAAAAAAAAATGGCAATTATCCAGTTTGTTTAGGGTTTTAAATAATAATCAATAAAATAATTGAATTTAATAACTAGGGGAAAAGACCTGGATCAAAGTAGGGAACGAAGCTGGAATCAACGGCGGAGTGAGGAGTGAGAGAAAGATCGTGGACATTTGGAAGCAAAAGCTTACGTAACTCCTCATCTTCATTGTCTACTTCCTCTGTTATTCTGTATTTGCTTTTGTGTTTCTTCAGTGTCTGAACTGTTTGTTTCTTCTACGCTGTGATTGTTCATTGAAAAATCTAACCGGAGATATCGATATCAGTCTGTCAGGTTGCTATTTCAGGTATTGAATTCAGGCATTCTTGCCCTTACACGTACAAAATTCAGGAAGGATCCTTGCACTTCGTGGTTCAGAGTACACTACTGTACTGTTTAATTCAAAAGTTCTGTTTCGGTTCCGGATTGGAATTAGACCCGGTCCAATTACGTGGCCGAGTATATTATTTGGATCAAATTTTCATGCTTGAACTTAAATGTGGTCCCATCCCATGTTAGCCCCATCCTAATCAATGATCCAGAGATGGAGAAGTGGATTATGGCTAAGGGGAGCCAGATAAATTGGATTAGATCATTTATTCCTATTAAGAAAAAAGATCAATTTTAATACGTTAGAAATTCTCCTTTCACAAACACGTCAAGAGAATTAAACCATCAATTTCATATTGAGATAAAACATTAATACCACGATACTAAATAATCGTTCTTTCACATTTTAGTCTAAGGTAGTTATTATTGATGCCTTATTAATAATCTATTTTGCTTTTTCACATGGATATTTAGCAATACCTTCCAAATCTTCCAAGACCAATACTATCGATTCAAAAATTTTCTAATTTACACTGTTACCACTTACTTTAATATTAAAATAATAAATTTTGATCATCTATGAATAATAATATATACATATTTAAAAAAAATTAAGAATTAAATCTTTTTTTTAATATTAAATAGGTATATTAATTAGATTATGAGATTTTTTTATTCATTTATTTTTTTAATTTTCATATACACCTAAATCTCAACCCATCTAATATATAAATAAAATTGAGAACCACCGAAATTAAAAAAAAAAATAACATTATCTTCCATTAAATAAAACAATCACATACATAATAATATTAGAAATCCAACGTAGAAATGGATTAATTCTTTAGCAAACATTTTAATGCATTATTAGTGTAAGACCTTACCATTCACTTCAATGATAAGGAATAATTCTGGCACACACTCACGAATTACCACCCTAATGCTTAATTGGATCACTCAAAAATTATCAAATTTGAGAATAATTCTAGATGGGTTTTAGTTTTATTTTGTATTGCCCCTACACCTTCAAATTTGGCAAAAATCACCAAATCAATTAACTCTTCGGCAATCAAGCCTTATCTCTGTTCCTCCTGTGATGCTACTCATCTTGATCATGGAATGCACAAAAACTTTCTCAAAAGCTGCTTTAGAGGTAGCAAATTTGGCAACCAATGCTTTAGTCTTTGGGTTAGTGAGCAGAGACTGATCCGAAGAGAAAATACTCTTCCCCTGAAGAAGAAGCTTGTAATATGCATTATCAAACACTGTTGTCGTAGAATCTAATGTGGCTCCAGCATTTTTCACCTTGTTGTGTGCCGGACATACGCTCCTTAAACCGGCTGCAAATGATGGGTGCATCGTTGGATCGATGTCAAGCGTTGAGTTAAAATTGTGGATTCTGTTTTGGAAGGAGGAGCAATGTGAAAACCCGAGAGCATGGCCTCCTGCATAGATTCAATCGTAAAATATTAAAGGGCAATTTTATTTCCCAGTAGCAGTTGTGCTCCTAAAACAGTACCAAACAAAGCCTAAATTCACTAGCATATGGGAATTCTAATACTCTCGAGTCTTGACCAAAATTTGACCTGAGAGAGCGACGAGATCGTCCATGGAAAGACCTCTCTGAGAGAAGCTTTGTTGCAGTTGGGATATGTTAAAGGTTGGAGCTGGCAACTGTCCGGTATCGGTAGGGTATCGGTAGCTTGAGAAATTCTGCCATCTTTTCTCCCTTTTGGCACATCCCAGGTTGGACCTCCAGACTAGCACCAAAACATGAGTAAACCTAATTAAATATATGATTTTCTGCAGTTGAAGCTACTTACCAAAACATCATCCTTATAAGTCAACTACCATCGTTGTATTTAGCTGTTAATTATTATTTGACTGTCATTATAACTAACCAAAACAACTACATCTCGAGCAGCCAGAGCCAAGATATCAGCACAAGAGACGACCCCAGCGCACATAGCTTCTATTGCTTTCTTTGCATTGTCAATGACATAAAATGCATGTAATGAAATATTAGGAGGTCCATCTTTTTCTGCCTTGTTCTTTCCTTTTGAGTTCAATAGAACAGAACCATCGCAACCCTTTACAATATATATGAAAAACAAATTAAATTAATCACATTCAAACGTGCATGCTTCTTTACATAAATTAAAATAAAATGTTCATGCAAGAAATATGTTTACACTGATAAAACAATCGTGGAAATGCATTCGGAGTAAAGCAGCTGGAACTGTTTTGTCATTCTTCATTGCTTTCCTAACAGCTTTAGTCACTGCAGTTTCAAGCTGGGGGCGTGTTTTGGAGTAGTAGTTTGTGCTCAATGCCCTCACAGAAAGAGAAGAAATTTGAAACACGAAAAGGGAAATATTATGGCTACTGCGGATGCCATTATTGAAGCTTTTGAAATTAGCTTAATACTTTCAGCTTCTTCTACTTAATTATCGTGTGAAAACAAAAGAATAGAGTACGGTATTTATAGCAAAAGCAAAAGACAGGGAACTTAGAGAGTTGAGTATGATAGTTGTTAGCAAAATTTGGTGATTAAGAACTTTTGTAGTGGAGTAGTATTTAAGCACTGGCAATAAGAAGACAATTTATGTCACAATAATTTATTATTTTTTCTTTTTTTATCATTATTATTAAAGTTATGTCAATCCAATTTAGCATATTCTTTTGGCCTTTATAAGTATTTTATAAATGGTTTCAGTTCAATTCATGTCAAACTTTTATTTTTTTGTAATAAAAGAAAGCCTAGTTAGTAGTTAAGTAGTGTTGAAGCAAAATCCACAATTTGAGAAGACAGGTCATATCATAATTAGTTATTCATGTACTTCGGTCAGAAAATACAATGTTTAAATAGTGATTGGATTAAAATCATCTACCTTTTCCTCAATAGAATTTTGACACTGCATATTCAGAATTATAGATTAAGCGAAGTGTACATAAAAATTCTTGAAAAATAGGTTGGGTGGATGGATTTGAACCAACAAATGCAGAGTACACTTAGCTTCATTAATTAATAAACGAAGGATTGAAAGTTGAAACAAATGATCCAGAACATGGTTGCTCATAGCTTCCAGGACTTTCCCATTCGACAATACAGTTACTTTAATATTTGTGTGCTTTCAAAGTACAACAAAAACACAATAATTTCGATCAGAGTCTGTTGTAGCTTTAGTTTTACTAACAATATTTATATATGAATTTGATGGGCTTACGCTTGCAGATTAGCTTGAAACAAGAGCGGAGAGGTTAGTCAGCTACCTCATCTGGCTCGTTTTTTAAGTGTTTGTGTCTTTACGTTAAAAAGACTCTGCTCATTGCAGAAACAGGTAATAAACTAACCGATTAAAAATATTATCAAGCTTGTTACCTGCAAAGCAGAGGTGGGGTATTTGCATTTTGCCCTCTATCAGATATCAAATTATCTTGTCCTTTGCTGCTCCAATTATTCATATATACAGTTTCACACGGACGTAATTGCTTAGACATTGATTTTTTTACTTGGATTGTGAAATTCATTCAAACTTCTTTCCTGTTAATGGTATCAAAGTTTGTCCTTTTCCAGTTTATATGTTTGTATTCATGTAACACACTGGATAAGATAATGTCCGTTGGTTAACAAATGCTCTTGTTTAATATACATACCTATTCATACAAAAAAAAAAAAAAAATAGTTGAGTTTTCGTAATCGTATAATATTCTAAATTTCTAACCGCTTCTGTAATCCAAAAAGTTAAAATAAAAATAAAATCTTCTCTGTTTCCGAAGAGCTTTCGGTCATTTGACAATGAATTTTATAGTGCGTCCAAAGCACCTCCCAGTGCACGTAAAATGAATGAAAGGAACAGATTAAGCAATTTCAACGCTTGAGTGGGTTGTATATATTGGAAAATGAATAACAAAACACTGAAAGATAAACATAAAAAGATATTTGGTCACGTTATTAATAACCTTTGAATTACTGACTTTAAAAAAAAAGAAAAGCATATTACAGGCATATAATTTGTAAAAGCAAAAATTTATCTCTACTGAACTTGAAGCTGCAACTCGGAAAAGTTGAGTTTCTTATTGTTCTGAATGAGAATTTAATCTGAATATCAAACAATTTCAGTATCCACGAATCGCTAGCAATATAAATTCATATATTTGCTTCGAGCTCATGGATTTTTTCCAATCTCATATTCCACCTTGACGGTAGAAATTCTCAATCCGATTATTTCTATAAATTTATTTAAATGTGGCGGGCTGCTTCAATGACAATAATAAACACGCCTCTGCCAATTGAAACCACAATTCCCGAAACCTGAAGTCGACTTCACTTGACTAGAATTGGATATTGCTGGAGAAAGTCTGTCCAAATCGCCAATTCGAAGGCACAATGTCCTGGAAAATTCTTGTTTCTCCGTCAGTTGTTGTGATCTTGAATGACAGAGATTGGCCATTGAGATAAGCATTGGATTGCCAATTGGCTCCCCAGTTCCTGGACATGGCCATCCAATTTGTTTTCCATCCTTTGATGTATGCAGACTTAATAGATCCTGCCCCAGCTACATTGGAAATCAATACAAGCTCAAAATAATCTCTTCCGTTAATACTGAATCGGACTCCTCCTTGCTTTTTGCATGGAACCCTGCTCCAGAAAATCCCAACAACGCAAGGAAAGTTACTAATCTAGTCAGCACTACTGGTGATTGAAATGATGAAAATGATAGAAAACAGAGTTATGATTTGTAAATACCTTTGGAACAAAACAGGGACGATCCCACCTTTGTAAATACCAATCTTTTCCCATGCTGGTTGAGCCATATCGAAATGCTGAAGAGGAGGATTGCACCAGCCGCCATTATTGTTTGGAAGAGCATAGTTAGGAGGGCAAAAGTTTGTAGCAGTAATAGTTACAGACGTTCCTTTGATGCACCATTTGGGATCAGATTCATAATCACAAGTGATTCTGTAGCATTGCCCGCAAGAAGCTCCATCGTTGAACAATGCAGTACTCAAAGCTGCAGTGCTAGTTCCATACCTAGCTGAATACAAGTTTCCGTACCCGCAAGCTCCACCTATAGCCAAGTAAAGAAACCGTTTGTTTGTAAAACCAGTCTGATTTTGTGAGTTTCAGCGAGTTGACAAAAGTTTTTGATTGTTAAATTTAAGTACCCATTGTTCCTGAGGCGTCGCTTCCTCCATAGAATGTGGCACGACCTTTAGTCAAACCTGAAGCGGAAAACGCGTTGACATTGATAGCAAAACAGGATAATTGAATCAAGATTGCGAATGCAACGAAAGTTTTCGCCATTTTTTGCTAAAGCAGGAGACAACACAAACGAATAGCAGATATAAGATTCTCAGAAGGAAGAAGATTTTTGAGGATGTATTTACGTTTATTGACCAATTGAAGATCACATCTTGTTTAAATAAGGAATCGAGACTCCAATGCAAACAAGCTCACATGGGATGGCCGTAAGAAGGGGGAATTTAAAATATTATGAGACTGAAGAATTCTGATCCTCAATTCAATTATTCCCACGTTCTCTACTTCTTGCACATGCAATTCCGTGGGTGGATAAAAAACCAGAAGCTTGTTGTTTTATGGATTCCTTTTGATGGAGTTGGTTAATTGTTATGATTTGAAGATAAAAAGATAACTGGTAATGACAGATTTTGTGTGGCAGAATATTTTTTATTGGATCCTATTATACAACTGCACATGGCTTTGCTTTGACCACATTACATCAATGGCAGTATTCCTTTTTGTTTCATACTTTCATGCATGACACATTCACATTTTAACAAATATGAAACAGTTATAATTAGGATTTAGAATTTGCGGATAGAGAGATTAAGATAATTGACAAAACATTTGGATTATGATAATATGAAAATATAAACGGTTGCAAATTTACATACATAAATATTTCATATATTATCTTCAAATTGATTCAGAATGTTTTTATTTTAGTGGTGGACCACATGGCACATTATGGGTAACCCATAATGGTATCAAATATCAATGAATAATAATACTAATTTTAAATATTTTATCGCAAAATACATCTCCTATAAGATGATGTGTATTTATTAAATAATAAAAATGAAAAAAATACAATAAATAATTTTAAAAATTATAAAAGTTTATCATGCATGTAAGTCATTTGCTACTTGATTTAAAATATATTTTAAAATAAAAAATTTAGATTAATAATATTATTTTATTCAATAATATTACTCAACCACTCTCATGGTATTACTTGGTGGTAAGAGTGTGTTGGAAGGTTGTTTAGCGTCGATCCTATGTTTGAATTCTAAGGATACATCTTGTTGAAGTGTTAACAATGGAAAATTCGCGTTTTATCGATTCTGTTTTCACATTTATGAGATGATCCTTAGACAGACTAGACATCACATAAAATAACATAATTGAGTCCCTATTTGGCTCAACGTCACGAATTAAGTGGATGGAATGGTTTCCTGGTTTCCAAAAAATAAAAATATTACTTAATATATACATTTTTTCTCCAATACACATCATATAAAATGACAACTATCCTTCTATAAGGTTGATAAGAATCATGAAAACTAAAAGCATGTTTTTTGACCTTTAATCCTTTTCATTTCCTTTCTCCGGTATAAGTTTAAATGAAGCAAATAAAAATTAAAAAACGATTTAATTCGTTTTAAAATACCCAATGGCTTCAGGGAAAATAATGTGTTGTTATAGAATTGTTATTAATTCACAGCATTTTATATGCATAAAATATTTTAATGGAGCGAATATATTTAGAATTCACTTTTAATCTTAATTTAAATATTACTATAAAACTATTTTTTTTCCTCAAATGTTACTGTTCCTATTGTAGTGCGTTATTCTACGATAATGTTGTGTTTATCCGATTTCTTGGTTTCTAAGAGACCATCTCTGAGTTAAAAGACAAATCCTGTCAATTGGATCTACACATTTCGATTATTAAACTTGGATACGAATGCATGTGAGGAATGTGATGACAACACCGTCAAGCAAACACGAGGCAGCGTAAGTGTAGGGACATCATTCACGTTCGTGGACTTGGAAATTAGTTTAAGTTTAAGATGCAGGATTCCATGCACCACCGACTGGCCGTGAGCAACCAATGTCTCCTGTGAACTTTCTCACAATAGGATAGAATTTAATAAAAGCAAGTTACAAACAATCGTTTATAGTAAGACAACTCACGCGTTCAATAGCATGGTGGATTATTAGGTGTTTATGCAAGAGAGTAAATGATTTGAATTGTATCATGCACTTGAAAGAATTTACAGAATGGGCGAACTTGGACGGAAATATTTGGAATGATTTGTCAACGTTCAATAAAGAACGAGGATGATGAATGAAAGTAAACCTAGACAAAATGCTGACTACCTGTCGATTAATGCAATATCTCTAGCCCTGTGCTCATAGGCAACTGATATGAGGCCACCAAGGTTGAGAAGCCCAATAAAAAACAACATTCTTCTCAAGCAAAATGCATAGAGAGAAAAAAAACACTAACCTATGTCGTATATTCATCAGAGCTTAATGATAAGATTAAAAATACTCCAGAGCTTTTGGAAGCAGAAAAGGTAACAAAACTGTAGATGCGCATCTGCAACAATAAAACATAACGGAAAAAATCATCCTCCTCCGCATTATGCTTTGCAAGTTCTTGCTCTTGTTGTTGCCTTTCTCTTCTCCTCTGCGCTCTCCTTCTCCTTGTGTGTATTTGGTGGAAACCACAATGGCCAAACTGCTCCATTGTGCATGTTAAGACAGAAGGCGATTCTTGAGTTCAAAGACGATTTGAGGCTCATTTGCAGGGTAAATGTCCCCAGCCTCCTTGGACACCATCCACTAGTTTGCATGATCCAATATGGTATCAATCACACCATCACGAATAGCCTTGGCTACAATTCTTTCAGCATCTACATCCAGGTTCGAAGAATCCAACCTCAATTTTTTAGCAACAACAGCAAGGAAGAGGCAGGAATAAGAGATGTTGATGTTGCATAACCCAATCCTAAGGACATTATGTCACAGCCGAACAATCAGGTTGTGTGTCCTGTCATTATTGAAAGTGACAGCAAATTTTTCTGCAACAGCCCTAAACAGTTCCAAGTCACCAATTCGTACAGCCTGGAAAGTTTTAGCATCACATAGTTACAATATCTTCCATTACCAGAATTAATAACAGACTAACAATGCCCATTATGGCTTGGTCACCACCAAAGAAATGCAACCAAATTAGCTGTTTCAATTTTATTATATATATTGGTGATTGTAGGAGTGTGAGTGCATGCATATGCATTCATGGATGACTTACATTTGTGAGCTTGAAATACAGCCTCAAACCTTTTTCCATTCCTTTTTGCATAAAGATGCTCTCTCAGGAATCTCTCCCAACAGTAAGAGAATCAATATAGCCCACTTGTTAAACTGAAATTGGAATCCTCTAGCTGCAAGCAGCCTGAAGAAGACTCCCTTTTGCATCAGTGTACTCCAACTGAAATGTTCAAATCTTCCCGAGGTAAAACAGATGTATACAGAGCTGCAGAAAAAATAGTTGAAATCAACATCCTGTAAATGTACACACTCACCCATTTCCAGATACAACCAACTACAAATTCAGTGAATGTAACAAACAAACAGGGCTATCATGTAAGAGGTTACAAATGCGAGGGACTGATCGGTTGTCGAATCCGTCAAAAATAAAAATACCAACTCAGTTCTAAAAATAAACTTATAGATAGTGATGAGT
>JAVXUL010000002.1:1514678-1542117 GCA_035590515.1 Trichilia minutiflora | reverse complement strand
TAGTGTCGTTTATATATATATATATATATATATATATATATATATATATATATGAAACCCAAGAAAATACATGATTGAGCTTGAAAATAAAGAAGAAAAGAAGCTTCAAGTAGTGATAGAATTGAAATTTCATGAAGAAAACAGAAAACACCAATTCGATGTCATTTTTGAAGAATTTGGACAAACCAGCCCTAAAATTGGCTTGAAGACTGATGAGCTAGTCTTTTATAATAACCATAACTGGCTGGTCGACCGGCATCAGGTTGGGTTATGGTCTATATCGGTTTGGCTTCGGTCCAAGCGTTATGCTTCCTATGCTTTCGGTATTTATCCTCCTTTTTCGGTGTTATTTTCTCTTTTATCTAATATTCTATTTTACTTTTATTTCTTTGTATTCAAACATTTATTTATCTACCTTAAGTAGAAAGAAACTGTTCATAAATTAGACTTTTCAATCAATAGGAATTTAAGTTCGAAGCTTGATTGCTCAGTTGACACATCAAAGAAGCTTTCCTCAAACTTCACTGTTTTTCATCCAAATTTCATCAAATTACATATTGAGTCTCGATATCATGTTCTATACTTATTAATTATACTTGAGTATGAATTTTATGAAAATAACAAAAATACTTTTGAGGAATAAAATGACCTAAATACCCCTGTTTTGAAAAATAAGGTATAACAATATTGATGTATTAATATATCAATATATAGTCAATCCTCCAAATATCATATTGAATGTTGGCCTTAATTATATAAAGTTATGTAATTAAAGAAAGAAATTCCTTATCGGATAAGTTCAACCTTAAATGGAAAAAAAAAAAATTACTATATCTGAGATGAATTATTTTCAATAAAAATCATGGATTTATTTAATATAATTGGATGCCTTATATTTTATATAAAATAACATAAAAATGTAGGGACCATAATTTTTTTAATTATTACTACATTATAAATTATTGAAATTATTAAAGGATTATCCCGTAGATATATGCCTAAATTTAGGGTGATATGTACTTTAAAATATTACATCAAACATCGACGACAACAAAGAGTTTAAACTAAAACTATGAAAGCACTGACATATAAATCTGCACCTAAATTTGGAATGGAGACTACAGAATACAAGGGAAATCCACATCCACTATAGGGAAAAGATACTATATTCTTATAAAGTGGGGAGTTCTCATAATTTTCGCCCCAGTGATCATAATATTGAACAATTGGGGAGTTCTGGCAATTATACTCCCTCAAAGTCGAGATTATAATATTGAAAGTGTAGAAGCAGCGTTATGTTGTCAATGACATTTCTTTTTCTAAAATTAGAAGCGCGACTAGGTTAAAAAATAAAAGATTTCATTCAAACAAATAATTTTTCGGATCCAGAATAAATAATAATTGGGACACTAAAATATTTATATTTACAAATAATAAATAAAAAACAATAGTAAAGATATAAGCTTTTTATAAATTATTATATATAAATTAATTTGATATGAGAATAGTAATTATTATATAATTCACATTATTTATTTTTAATAAATATTGTAATTTTATATTTTATTTAACTAATATTATTTATTTTATTTCTTACAAAGTTCGCATAAAAAAATTTATAACTCTAGTTTTATTTAATAGATAAATAAGTGCAGTAAAAATTTGAGCGAGTGGTTTGTAGTAGTTTAAAAGAGCCACTTTCTTTGACATCCGCTT
The DNA here is from genome assembly GCA_035590515.1 of Trichilia minutiflora. Taxonomy (NCBI): domain Eukaryota; kingdom Viridiplantae; phylum Streptophyta; class Magnoliopsida; order Sapindales; family Meliaceae; genus Trichilia; species Trichilia minutiflora. The sequence goes on along the minus strand of JAVXUL010000002.1, from coordinate 1,540,401 downwards.
GTATTTGACCGTAAATAGGTAAAAAATTAAAAAAAATATATTTGGGATATGTTCACCTTTTTTATTATTTTAAATTAAGATAAAATTATCATTATATATATATATATATATATATATATATATATGATAAAATTATATGTGTTATATGAGATTGGAATAATAACCTTACTTTTTTATGCAAATTTTTTCATATAATTTTTAGATTATTGAATTAATCTTGCTTCTAGAGGGTTAAGAATAATATTTGGATGAGAATGTCGGAATAAGGAACGGTTCTTGACAGACTTTAGAATAGTTGAGGGAAAAAGATCGAGTCCCTTATAAGAATGAAAAAGAAAATTACTAAGTTATATACGTGGAATTGAAACCAATATATCAATAAAACCTTTTAAGATCAATTTGGACCCATTACTAAAAACAAAACTATAAATCATGAGTTCTCATATATTAAGTCAAAATAAATAATATCATTGACAGTAATGAACCAAATCTTACAAAATTTATATCTTACATATAGTCTTTAGATTATTAGAATTATATAATATTTAGACCACAAGATTAGTCTTCTTTGAATGGTTGAGATTTCTCACATATAGTTTTCAGATAATCGGATTAATATTCTTTGAATAAAAGATATTATATCTTACATGTAAATTAATTATCATATAAAATTTTTAAATTTGAATTCAATCTCAACCATTGAATATGTGTTAATTTAATAATTAAAAAATTATATAATAATTTGTGTAAAAAATATGACACCATGTATCTTGTCTCATGTTATATATATACATATATAATAAATAAATAGGCAAAAATATCATGATTTATATGTGTGTGTGTGTATATATGCCAAAATTTTGACAGGATACAAAATCATCAGACGCTAATCTCTTATTTTTATTTTTTTCACGTTTTATTGTCATTAAATCTAAGTACTTTTAATGATTTATATTGGATTTTACACAAATATTAATTATAATACATGAATCACATATATAAGATCAAATCACAATCGTTGAAAATGTGTAAACCTAATGGCTAAATCCAATGACAACTCAAAATATGAATAAATAAGTAAAAATAGCAATCAAACCGTAAAATAATAAGTTGGTTAAGAATGACACTTTGATCTATTAAGTAGATATTCGCTGGCACCCAACCTTAATAAAAAGGATTTGGTAATTCTAATAGATTTGGAATGAATTTAATATTTGTTGGCACACAAAGTAATCGAGACTTCCTTTTGTCCATGCTAGAATTGTTTTACCCAAGCCCTTGAGTTGATTGGTCATAAGAGAATAGGAATAACTTAACTATTTTTCAGGGGGGTTGACTACAAGTTTCCTTTAGATTGGCTGGTCCGTCATCATTATTCAAAAGGGTAATAAATACTCCATCATTTACGCTCACTAAGGTCTGACATGTGAGGAATTGGTTGACTCAAGAAAGTGAAAGAATTGCGTATGTGTTTGCTTTTGAATCATCCCTATTTTTATTTTGTTGAATAAAGAGACCATCTTAGGTATGCGTAGATGGGTGCATATTAGGCTTGTTGGGTGCCCCCTTTCTTGTTCATGGGTGATGTCAATGACCTTTCAATACTTGACAAAGTACTTGATGTTGAGCATAGGTCATTGTGATAAAACACCCCAATTCGATAGGCTTGGCTTGCTTTGACAATAGGAACAGGGTTAATGATACCCCATAACATCCCTTATCACATGGCTTAGTTCTTTCTGAGAATTGGTAGGGGCCTAAAGTGATTTGAGTCGGATTGGTTGGGTTATTCTGGTAGTTATTTTATCCCAACATCCAGTGAACACAAAACTTTATAATTTTTATTGAAAACTGATAATTGGTGATGTGGTTTAACCAGGGACGCTCATTTTTGCCTTAATTGATAAGGGTGCTTTCCGGGATTGTGGGAAAGCGTCTCATTTAATTACCCAAAAGACAATGCCATTTTGCCATTAATGTAGTCATTTCATTTAATAATTGTATTATTAATGCCAAAGCTAATGTGTCTTGATCTTTCCCTTCGATTTATTATCGTTGAATATCTCACGTTTATTTGCCTCCTCTTTATAGCGTCGCTTCCTTTCAAATCTGTTGCTCTATTTTAAAATTAAATTTTATTTTAATATAGAGAATGATGTGGCTTCATCCAGGGCATCCATCAAACGATGGTGGGAATGGAAACTTTCTTTCTATAAATAGGACACCCTTCCTCTTTTTATAACCCTTATATGATTAAACTCGCCTACATCAATCTCATTTTCTTCTTTCGTGAAAGCCTTCCTAAAAGTAGCAAAACTTCTAACAATCAAGCGTCTTCCTAATAAGTTTATTTTGTATCCTCTCTGTACTGTGAAATGACTTATGTTTTTGTTAGGATTCCAGCCAACGCTTAGCTTCTGTCTTTGGCTTAGGACTTAGTTTAATTCTAGGTTGGATTTTATGACTATAAGGGAAAGGGAGAGGATTTGGTGGTATTATAGGTTGGGTTTTGTGGCTATAAGGGAAAGGGAGAGGATTTTGTGGTAGGCCTATGTTTTCTAAAAGATAGTTCTTTTTTCTATTCTTTGATGAGTAAGGAAGGAATAAGGGTAATCTTTTAATATGTGTGTTTAGCTTCTATAACATTTGGCTATTCTTAAACTTGGCAACATTGATAGACGAATGAGTCATCCTTGGTTTGCTTTCCAAGTGAAAATAACTAACATTGAGATTCTAAGTGATACGATCAAGAATGGTAGAAAATAATTGGTGTCCCTAATTGGACTCAGAAAAGTGAAGACAATGGCTACAACTTCTCTAAGCAAGCTTGAGTTAGGGGGCCCAAGGAGATTGATTGGTACCTCACCACTATAACTGAGACATACCTCATTACCTATTGCAAAGTGTTTAAGATCCCTGATAACATTCACCTGTGTATCCCCGCTCTAACAGAGATCTTAAGCCGTGTCACCCTAGGTGAAGTTATTTTGAACGAAGAACACTTTTTAATCAAGGTACTCCTGTTCCTACAGCACTACTTCGAACGGATCTTTGAGGTTTTAGGCATCCCTCCTTATAAGCTATTGCTTAATAGCTTACGGATCTTGAACTGGCTCTTTGTCTTGAAGGCTGATGCCAAATGCAAAAAACCAATCCCTAATGAGTTATTACATTATTTCATCTTTTGAAAGAATCCCAGTCATTATCCCGGGTGATATTACTTACAGGTGCGCTCAGGGTATACTTAATTGATAAAAGGAAAACTTTCATGTAACAAGGATTGGAAATATAGATGGTCTATAGTTGGTGGAGATTAGACCTAAGTTTATTCCTCTTTCTTTCAAAAGACAGGTATGTTGGTCTATTCGAGTTCTATATTTCTTTTATATAATAACACATGCTTAGTTAATTTTGGACAATCTCTCCATGCAGCGGCGGGAAATGAACAACCTGACCTTTTATTCAATGTTGTCAAAAGGTTGTTATCTCACTAAACGATGGATATAAAGTTCCTTCTTAGTAAGGACCAACTGAAAAAGTCAGGTCTGGTATATATGGCGGTAATGGGAAATGAGCATACCAAGATTAAAAGTTGAGTCAACAAAGGTTAGTTTACTTCTTGACCTAGCCATGGTAGCCTAGTATTCGTTGGTTTGGTTAACGAGTATTCGTTAATATACCCAGCTACCTGACAAGAGAGACCCTGGTTGAATAAAGGCTAAGGACGACTGATATTCTAAAGGAAATGCTTTTAGAAGGAGTACCCAGAGTCATTATCAAGGGTCTAACAGGTCCCATTAATGATCCAGGGGTCGCGGCTCATAATAAAATACTTGTCCATAGTGAAAAAATAGCCTTCTACCCCAAAAAGAAGGGTATCTCCTTTAAAGAGCCTTCTAATGTCTCTTAAACCAGTCCTCCTAGCAAGAAGATAAATCAGGCCTGTGATAAGGACAAGAAAACAATAGAGCAGGTGATTCAAGACAAGGCTCGAAAGAAAATGAAAAGCGTTATTCCTTCGTTGTCACTTTCTCCGCCCCCCAAAAGCCCAAGATAAGTAGTGAGGAAAAAGACATTTTGATCTTTCCCACTTTAAGAAAGGAGTTTATAGGGGCAAGAAAGGATAAATCTGTTTCAGTCCTTTGTTGGAATTTTACAATTCCCATATTGCCAAGATCTCGCATATATGAATATAGAATGCAATTATTAGTTATAATGCGTACCTCTTTTGGCCATTCGATGCAGCGTTTTGATGCGAATTGCAGCGTTCTAAAGGTTAGGTCTTCCTCTCTATTCTCTAACTTTATGGCAGCCTACTCAATGGGTAGAGGCAGATTAGAGTTTTGAAACCCATACTTTCCTTTATGTAGAGCTAGAGAGGGAACCTAGCCTAACTTTGATTGGTCTTTGTTGGGCCTCCCCATCAAAGGCTTCAACATGGCCCATGGCCTACACTGATTGCCAAAACTAGCCCATAATAGACGTTAAGCCCAATTTTCTTTAAATCACATAATTGGGTCCATTTTCCTCAATGACTATAACATTAACCCGTTTTTAATAAAATCATAGTAACGATTTAATGGAAGCCCAAATAAAAAATCCAACAATTTATAACAAAGGCAAAAGACAAGGAACTTGGAGTTGTTTATTGGGAATAATAGTTGTTAACAAATTTGGTGATCAAGAAAATTGTAGTGGAGTAGTATTGAAGCATTGGTACAATGATTTGTTCGTTTTTCTTCTTTAATAAAGTAAGGCTAACACGATTTAGCATATTCTTTTGGCCTTTATTAACAGTATTTTATAAATCTTTTTAATTGACAGTTCAATTCATGTCACATTTTATTTTTTGTAGTAAAAGAAACCCTAGTTAGTAGTCGAGTAGTGTTGAAGCAAAACCCATAATTTGAGAAGACAAGTCATATCACAATTAGTCGAGTAGTTCTTCGGTCATAAAATACTATTATTTCTATAAAATGTTTTAATTTTGAGTAAAATAAAACCATATACCTTTTGCTTAATAGAATTTTGATACTGCAGGTTCAGAATTACTGGTTAAGCAAAGTGTTTTCTTTACACTACCAGATAAATTTTGACCCAACAAAACTCTTTGAAAGAATATGTTGGGTGAATGAGGTTGAACCAACAAATGCATAGAATAGTCTATTAATTTATTAATAAACAAAGGATTGAAACAAATGATCCAGAATATATATATATATTTGCTCAGATCTTCCAGGGCTTAAGGATAGGAAATTGTTTATGCAGAATTGCAGATTGTACTATCAGAGTAATAAATAGTACTTATAAATCAAATTTTGTTTATCAAATACTTTAATAATTTTAAATAATTTATAAAATATTGCAGCTTTAAGTTTTCAAGTATAATTTCCACTAACAATATTTATATATGAATTCGATGGGATTTATCGCTTTCTAAATATTATCAGCTAAGTACATCTATTGATTCTATTCAATAATTATCACTTAGCTCGCCAAGGTTTCAAATTCCCTTAACCATCTTAATATAACTATAGTTAATTATATATATATATATACACACACAATAATTTATCATTTATAACTCCTAAATTTTAAATTTTTATTATTTATATAGAATTTTTTAATATTTATTATTTACCCTTCTTAAAATTAAGAGTATTAATTTTAATACAAGTAAATTTATTTAATAATTCTTCAAGATTTTATCTGATGGTAAGAATTTGAACTCTTAAGGAGTTCTATATTCAAACCTTAGACATGTCATTCTATTAAAGTATTAAGGAGGTCAAATCGTGGATTTTATCTGAACTATCCCTTCAGACATAATATTAAATCAATTCGGTTGATACCTGTTCCCAGTTCGATAGATTAGGCTCTTACGTATATAAAAAAAAAAAAAAATCTATACATCATATCAATTCGACTGATACTTGTTCCCAATTCAATAGATTAGGCTCCCACATATACAAAAAAAATCCATTTAACATTTTTAATTTATAAATTCATTATATCATATTAACTTATTTATTTAATATTAATATATTATTTATTTAATAATTATATCTAAAATTTTATTCTTAATTAAATGTGAATAAATATTTTTCTTAAAAAAATTTATTTTTTATAAAAAATAAGATATTTATATAATTTTTTAATAAGATAAAATGTAATAAAATTACATTTTCGCTACGCTAATACTATAGAAGGATGCATTTATATTTTTTTTGTTATTAATAAAATTAATTAAATTATATGATAAAAATTATAACTACTATATATAATTTTTTTATAAAATTAATAAATTTTTAATTAATAAATAAAATATTTTTATTATTATTAATTATTTTTTATAAAATTCTCTAACACTATAAACTAACAAATTGTAATTAATTATTAAATAATTTTTTATAGCTAAAAAATACATATTTTTAACATGAATATAATAATGTTTACAAATTAAAAATATTTTTTATTAAAATAAAAATATAAAAAATAAACTAAAACATCTTTTCCCATTCCCACCACCATCCCCACCTAAACCTAGCCACCACCTTTTCCTCATCTAACCCTAGATGCCAACATCCACAACATCATCCCTTTTAAAATAATTAATTTTATTTTTAAAATTATTTTATTATAATAATTAGTAAATAAAAGAATTATTATATTCATTTAGTTAGTAGCATTTTTTTTAAAATTTAGTTGATTTTATTCATTTACTATTAATTTTAATATTTTTAAAATTATTTTATTATAATAATTAATAAATAAAGGGATTATTATACTTATTTAGTTATTAACAATAGTTTTTTTAATTAGTGGTAATTAATTTTTCTTACTTTATAAAGATTATTATATCCTTTTAAAATTTAAGAAGAAGGAAGAAGGGTGTGAAAGATAATTAGTTTCACTTAGGTTGGTCGAATTGACTAAATATTTATGAGTGTGTGTGTGTATGTGTATATATATATATAATTATTGAAGATACATATAATTAACTACAATTCTGTTAAAGGTTAACATTGAATAGGTATTATGTAAGTAATAGTATTTAAAGTTTTAGAAGAAGACAGTGATAAATCTCCAAAACGGAGTTGTCCTTGCAGATGAGCTTGAAACATGAGGTTAAGAGGTTAGCCACCTAACTCATCTTGACTCTTCGTTTTGAGTGTTTTGTTGTGTCTTTTACGTTAAAAAAGATCTCTCATTGGAGAAGGAAGTAGTAAACTAACAGATTAAAAATATTATCAAGGGTATAACCCTCAAAGCAAGCAGAGGTGGCAACTTTGCATTTTGTCCCCATCAAAAATCAAATTATTGTGTCTTTTGCTGCTCTAATTATTCATATATACATAATTGCTTAGACATTGATTTGTTTTTTCTCCTTGGATTTGTGAAATTCATGCAAACTTCTCTCCGGTTAAAAGCACTTCTCAATGCACATAAAATGAATGGGTGGATTGGAATAAATTAAGCACTTTTCAACACTTTCCATAGATGTTTGTCATACGTTGTATAAGAACATGAATAACATAATACTGAAAGATAAACATGAAAAGATAGATAGTTGGTCACTTTATTACCTTTGAATTAATGATTAAAAGAAGTCATATTACAAGCAAATAATTTGTTAAAGCAAAACTTTATGTCTGTTGTACTTGAAGCTGCAACTCGAAAAGCTTCTTAATGTTCTGAATGTCGATTTAACCGGATTTTCAAACCATTTCAGTATCCACAAATCGCTAGCCATATTTCAAATATTTGCTTCGGGTTCATGGATTGCTTCCAACCTCATATTCCACCATGACAGTAGAAATTTTCCATCCGATTATTTCTATAAATTTATTTAAAATGTGGCAACCGGGCGGCTTCAATGAAAATTAATAACAAGGACGCATCTGCCAATTAAAACCACAATCCCTGAAACCTGAAGCCCAAATTTCACTTGACTAGAACTGGTTATTGTTGGAGAAGGTCTGCCAAATCGCCAATTCGATGGCACAATTTCCGGGAAAATTCTTGTTTCTCACTCAGTTGTGATCTTGAATGACAGAGATGTTGGATTTTAGATAAAAACAGAAATAATAAAAGATAATTTGAAACTAAATTTTTTTTTTATTCTTATTCAAGATATTTATTTATTCATATAAAATATAATAAAATAACATAAAATCTATTTAGTTTTTAATATTATACAACTATTTTTATTTTATTTAAACTAAATAAATTTTCTCAGAAGATTTATTCTATTATAACTTATCGTGAATTTTAACATAAGTTTATTGCTATTTGCATCCTAAAAAATAACTTTAATAAGATAACATTAAATTATGTACCTATATTTAAATTATCTCTAACATCCATTCTCTTAATTCAAATATATTGTTAAAAAAAAAATTTTACTTGTTAGAGCACTTTTCTCCTATTGATAATGAAGCACTTCTCTTTTAATAATAATTTTTGATACATCTCTCATCATTTGTTGATTTACATCTCATTAACCTCTCGATATTAAACATATTGAAACACTTCTCTTTAATTATTGACGCACTTCTCATTAACCCCTTACTAATAATTTTTTTGGAGCACTTCTCTCTAGCTAGGCTTCAAAAAAGATATTTTTCTTCTTATGCCAAATTAGCTTGCTTATTCTTAAACTTGCAATCTTTTTTCATATGCTTAAATTTTTTATAATTAAAACATTGAGTTAATTCAAATATGGTGTTAAAAAAAAATTTACGTGTTGGAGCACTTCTTCCCACTGGCAATGAAATATTTCTCTTCTACTGATAATTTTTATGCATCTCATTAGTTATTGACATACATTTCATCAACCCCTTGATATTGAATATGTTGAAGCACTTCTCATCAATCTTTTGCTAATAATTTTTTTGGAGAACTTCTCTCTAGACTTCAAAAAAGACACTCTTCTTCTTGTGTAAAATTAGCTTGTTCATTCTTAAATATGCAATCTTTTTTCATATGCTCAAATTTTTTACAATTAAAATATTGAGGTAAAATGTTGAAGATAATTTAAATATAGGTATATTATTTAATGTTATTTTATTAAAGCTATTTTTTAAGATGCAACTAGCAATGAACTTATGTTGAAATTCATGATAAGCTGTAATAAAATAGGTCTTCTGAGAAGATTTATTTAGTTTCAATAAAATAAAAATAGTTGCATAATATTAAAAATTGATATGATTTTATGTTATTTTATTATATTTTATATGTGTAAATAGATGTCTTAGGTATAAATAATAAGAAAAAATTTTCAGTTCTAAATTATCTTGTTTTTGTTTTTATTTTTTATCTAAAATTCAATAGTAGTATCAGAGCTTTCTTGATCATAAATTCTTTAAGTTAGTGATGGCCTCAAATAATCTTTCTTTAGTTTTTTTTCTATTTTTTCATAAGAAAATTATCATATATGAGTGATCAATAAGCAATCATTTTCATCAAATAGGGAAAATTGTCACTATGTGATGTATGCAAGAAAAATAATCATAATAAAAAAAATTGTTGACATAAAGGTAAACCTCAACGTTTTAATTATAAAAAATTTGAGCATATGAAAAAAGATTGTAAGTTTGAGAATGAGCAAGCTAATTTGGCACAAGAAAAAGAATCTCTTTTTTTGAAGCCTACAGAAAAGTGTTTCAAGAAAATTATCAACAAAGGATTGAAGAGAAGTGTATCAATAATTAAAGAGAAGTGTTTCAACATATTCAATATCAAAGGATTGATGAAATGTGTAGCAATAACTGATAAGAGGTGATTAAAAATTATTAGTGGGAGAAAAGTGCTCGAACATGTAAAAAAAAAAATTTAACATCATATTTGAATTAAGAGAAGTAATATTGAAGATAATTCAAATATGGGTACATGATTTAATGTTATCTTATTATAACTATTTTTTAAGATATAAATAGTAATAAACTTGTGAACCTTATGACCAAACTTTAAGAGCAATATGATAATCTCTCATTTTTTCTATGAATGTAATTGTTCTTATCTCATAAATAATTGACATTTCATCATGGTTCCATAATTATATTGAAGATTTAATTTGGTTAAGATTGAATTTTGAAGTCGTAAATCCAGTGATCTCAACATAATTAAAAGTTAGTTTTATTTTAAATAAAATCCCAATAATATTTTTTAATTTAGAGGAGGATTCAAATGAAAATATATAATTTTAGCAATTCGTTTGAACGAATGAGTCGGTTCGTTCGAATGAAATTTTGAGGTGCTCTCTAAAAAATTTTGGTCCCTGATTCATTCAAACAAAAAGTGGTTAGTTCAATTAAAATGACCAATAAAAGTGAAAGCTCTTTGATTTTTGAGGCGTCAAAAGATTCGTTCGAATGTATCATAGTTCGATCGATTGAATTTATTGATTCATTCGAACGAATCCTATAATTTGTTCAATCGAACAAGTGAAAATCCCTATAAAATGATTGTTTTACCCTCATCCAAAATTTTTTTCTTTATATTTTTCAAGGGTAAAATAATAATTTCGCTCTTTATTATAAATAGGACACCCATCATTTCTTTTTTATTCTTCTCTTCCTCTTCTTCATTTCTTACTATTTCCCTATGCTTTTACCACTCATCCCCACCCTCTTTACAATCTCTTCAATTTCTTCTCAATTTCTTACTACATTTTTCATTCTCAACCTGCTATAAGCATTGATTTGTCGAAAGAAATGCAAAAATCGCAAAGGAGAAAGTTAGGGTTAGGGCTCAATTTGGATTTACGAGTTTTAGACAAAGTCAAAGTAATCCAAAAGTAATACGAGATAAATAACAATATTCATAACCCATCTCAAGCTTTCATTTCACATTTTATCGATTTTTAAATTTTGGATATCACTATTTATCCATGAGTTTAGGTTAGCTTTTATCGTGAGAATTTAGGTTGTTAATCGTTAATTAGGGTATAAAAAAGTTGGATAAATAATTAGGTAATTAAAAACTCGAATTCAAAAAATATAGGTAAATCAGAATAATATTTGGGTTACTGTTCCAATGAGAAATAGGGGTCCATTCATTGAAATTGTTAAATCGAATTAAAACGCGTTAGTTAGACTATAATATAATTTTGAAATGATAAAAAAAGAATGACCGATCGAAAAACAAGAATTTTATCCGATTACATATATAAGTCGATTTTAGAGCTTATATTAGAATGCATTGTATATATACGAGTCTCATTCATACTTTAGAAATAAGTATTAATATAATTTTTAGCGTATATGTGTTTAGACGACGATACGCGAGCGAGAAATTCGTACGAGATACCGAGAAACGAGAGAAATTAGAGAATGTATGCTCTTCATAGACTGTGAGTGAACCTTTTTATATTTTTATTTCCTTTACAATGTTTTATAATACTGTTTAATATCTCTAAATATTTTATATAAGTTAAATTTCTTACATTTGATACTTTTGCTTCTTATGTTTGTTGCTTTTGTCCTATAAGTTTATCCATGTATAGTTTATACTAGCATATTTTGTATAAATGATAGCCGGAGGCCAATTACTATCTGAATTTGTATTATATATAATTTTTAAATGATTTGAATTGTTTATAATTCATTGACAACTAATATGATCTTTACGGATTGTAAGGATATATGTATGCATATTAGTGATTATGGTCACGAGGATTGAGATTATTATTCACTGTAGCTATAAGGTAGTAGCCTAGGACAATTTAGGGAGAGGTCGCCTAGGTAATTAAAGGTTTACAGGTGGGGGTTGGTATAAGGTGTGATATTGATGAGATTTTAAGATTTGATTCAACTACCTGTGAATCTCATCGAAGTTTGTCACGGATATCAACATGTGGTTACTCGAGTTCAATGTCAGTGCTGAGGTTGCCAAAGGTCAGGGTAATCGCCGAGAAGGGTGGCTAGTCCAATTACTTTATATATTTGTTCATGTTCTCTAATTTAATCAAATATTTTAGATACAATCACTTTTTAGATGATTTTTAAATCTTTATATTGTATTTTAAAAAGAATGTTTTATTTTGTAGATTTTTTTATATTGAAAAAGTATAGTTAATTATAATATTTTAGTTCACTTACTAAGTATACCCCCGTATACTCACTCTCCCCATCTTCCAGTTTCAGGAAAAAACAACTTTCAAAGTGTGTCGGCCTAATGGTTATATCTCCAAGCTTTAGGGGATAGCAGATATACTTCTAACTTGATTCACCTTAGTATAGTTTGAGTCCACTGAAAATGTATAAATATTTTTATATGATATTTGTCTTCATTGATTATAAATGATTTACACCATATTATTTCTATTTAGAAGTGTTTTAGAGTGGGCTGAGAATTGTTAAGAAGCTGTCTAAGTGTTTCGGATGGAATTATTTGGAAGTGTTTAAAATATTTATTTTAAAAACATGATTTTTAAATGCCTTACAGGCTTTCAATGCGTATTATGGGGTAATTGGGTATATTTTGAAAGTCTGTGACGATTGTCACATATGAGACCCATGGATTGATACATGACAAAATTTGTATTATAATTCAAGATAAGTTGTAGTATAATAAGTATTCTAAAAAAATTTATTTAGTTTCAATAAAATAAGAATTGAAACTCCAATTGATAGATAGATAGACAAAATTTGTATTATAATTCAAGATAAGTTGTAGTATAATAAGTCTTCTAAAAAAATTTATTTAGTTTCAATAAAATAAGAATAATTGCATAATATTAGAAACTAAGCAAATTTTATGTTATTTTGTTATATTTTATATGTATAAATAGATGTCTTAAGTATAAATAATACAAAAAAAAAAATTTCAGCTCTAAATAATTTTTATTTTTCATCTAAAATCAAACAAGAGATTGGTTATTGAGATAAGCATCGGATTGTCAACTGGCTCTCCAATTTCTTGACATTTCCATCTAATTTGTTTTCGATCCTCTGATGTATGCCGACTTAATAGACTTGTCCCAGCCACATTGAAAATCAATACAAGGGCAAAACATATTGGGGGTTAGTCTCAATTGTAAAATTTAAAATTTATGGTTCATCATCCACTATATCAATTGATTTTAAAAACTCATTCTTTATTTATTTTTTTTATTTATTCAATTTCTTCTCTCTCTCTTTTAAGTCCTACCTCCCACGCAACTAGGTAACCAAACCCCATCACCTCCACCTTCTACCTCTTATCAAAAAAACAATGATAGAATTCAAGTTCTATTATTTTTTTTCAAGCAACAAGATAAAGTGCAAGTGATCTCAATTGTTAATCTTATGCTATTCACTAATCAAAGTTTTGAAAGTATTATTTATTATTTAGTTATTTTATTATTTATTCATTATATTATTTTGTTAGAGATAGTTTTTTTCTTCCTAAAATTGATTTATAAATTAAGATTAACCAGTCCTAATTCAACCATATATGTATATGATTTGTTTTATTATTAGACTCATAAGATGAACAATGATTTTCTTACTAATTGTATGGTTGTTTATATTGAACAAACAATGATTTCCTTACTAATTGTATGCTTGTTTATATTGAATGAGAGTTTATTGATTCTGTAGATGTCGAATTCATAATAGATGAGTTTGATGAGAAGTCTTATAAAGTAAAACATAATACTATTAAGATTATTTTATTGTATTTACTCTATCTCAATATTTTATATGTTTTTTATACTATTTATATAATCCTCAATATTTTTACTTATTAGTTTGTGTATTTTGTTGAACTGTTATATACATTGTAATATATTAAAATTATTATACATTTTAAATCAATTATTAATTTATATACATTTAATTATTGACACATCAAATATATATATTTTTTATCGCTGAATCATTGATATTTATAATTTGTATTTAATCCATTCCCCCATATATAAAAATCTGATTTCGCCCTTGGCCCAACCTAAGACCCGTGATTGGATAAAAACCAGAAGATTGTTGATTTATGGATTCTTTGGTTAATTGTTGAGATTTGAACTGTTAATGACAGATTTTGTGTGGTAAAATAGTTTGTTGGATCCTTTCATACAACTGCACATGGTTTTGCTTTGACCCCATGATATCAAATGGCAATCTTTTCTGTGTCATATGCTCTTGCACATTATAAATTCACATTGGGACAAATATAAATCAGTTACATAAGATTTAGGATCTGCTGATAGAGATAATTAACAAAACACAGCATTACAATATATCAGGAATATAAATTGTTTCACAAAATATTAAAATATACATATATGCAAATAATGTTAAAGTTATTATCCTATAATACTGTCACATTTACTCAAAGGAATAAACTTGTATGCATGTAATATATCTCAACTGTGAAATTGAGCATTTAAAATTATATCTCAACTCAACGCTAAACATAAAAACATACTAGGTCAAAGACAAGCATTTGAGCTCGAGATTCCATCAGAAGACTGATGGTTCCTACTAATTACCTATAGACAAGATGCTGACTTTCTGTCGATTAATGATATCTCTCCAACCCCATACTCAATCATAGGCAACTGATATGGTGTCGCCGTGGTTGAGAAGCTTAATTAAAAACAACCTTCTTCTCATGCATAATGCATAGAGAGAGAAAAAAACATTAAGCTAAATAGCACGTTCATCAGAATTAAATGATACATAAAATCAAAACTACTGCCGTACTGGGGAGCTTTTGGAAGCAGAAAAGGTAACAAACCTGTAGAAGCGTGTCTGCAACAATAAATCACAAAGGCACCTCTCTTAAAAATCATCCTCCTCCTCCTCCGCAATATGCTTTGCAAGTTCCTGCTCCTGCTGTTGCCTTTCTCTTCTCTTCTCTGCACTCTCCTCCTCCTTGTGTGTATTTGGTGGAAACCGCAAATTCCCAACTGCTTCATTGTGCATGTTAAGCCAGAAGGCAATTCTTGAGTTAAAGGCAATTTGAGGCTCATTTGTAGAATAAATGTCTGCAGTCTCCTTGGACACCATCCAACCATTTGCATGATCCAATGTGGCATCAATCGCACCATCACAAATAGCCTTGGCAACAATGCTTTCAGCATCAGCAACCGGGTTCAAAGAGCCCAACCTCAACTTTTTAGCAACATCAGCAAGCGAGATGCAGGAATAAGAGAAGTTGATGTTGCGTAACCCAGTCCTAATGACATTATGTCGCAGCCGAACAATCAGGTTGTTTGTCCTGTCATTATTGAAGGTGACAGCAATCTTTTCTGCAGCCGCCCTAAACAGTTCCAAATCACCAATTCGTACAGCCTGGAAAGTTTAAGAATCAAATAGTTACAATATTTTTCCATTAACAAAATTACTAACAGACTAACAATGCCCATTTTGGCTTAGTCACCACCCAAAGAAATGTAACTGACTATCTGTTTCAATTTTAATCGATCGATCTATAGATAGATAGATAGATAGATAGATAGATAGATATTTCATGTTTGTAGGAGTGTGAGTGCATGCATGCACATGGGTGGATGACTTACATTTGTGAGCTCGAAATATGGCCTCAAAGCTTTTTCCATTCCTTTTTGCATAAAGATTGTTCTCTCAGGAATCTCCCCCAACAGTAAGCGAACCAATATAGCCCACTTGTTACATTGAATTCGGAAGCCTCTAGCCACAACAGGAGCCTTCCGAGCAGCCTGAAGAAGGCTCTCTTTTGCATCAGTATACTCCAATTGAATTGTTCGAATCTTCCCAAGGTAAAACAGATATCAACAGAACTGCAGAAAGAATAATTGAAATCAACAACCTATAGATGCATAAACACACACATTTCATTTCCAGATACCACCAACCACAAATTCTGTGAATGTAACAAACAAGAGGTGCTAACATGTAAGAGATTACAAATGTCAGGGGATTTATGGCCAAATCTAGGTTAAAGTAGACGGCCATAAAAGGCATTAAAAATTTACTCTTTCTGTACCCAATTACACATGCTATGCACCATAAAAATTTCAATCCAGGGGACCAGCTCCTTCATTCTATGAGAGTACCCTCTAAGTCTAGATATTACAGAATGCCCAAAAAATACAATGCCATGCCTGCTGGTTAGAGTGTGCTTGAAATCGTGGTGCTTTAGATCTTAGCTTCTCAGCCTGATCATAAAGGTTATAATGGAGGTAATTACAAAGTAAGAGGTTCAGAACTGTTTTCTGCATAAACACATTAAATCACGTGTAAGCTTCAAGATTCAAATGTTGAAGACCAATAAGTACCTTGATAACAAACCTGACCCAGCTCATCATGGCGCAATGTGGCAATACAATGCAAAGCAAGAAGGTTGCTGTAGAGATTATTAGGATAATGTCATCAGAATGTATTGCACTCATAAATATTTACACAAACAAGTACACTACCTAATGCAGGATGGACAAATTTTTAGACTCAATTACAAAGAAGAAACATCAAGGTAGTGAGTTGCTCACCCACGAATTTCAGTAAGATCGCCAGTGAGCTCGTAACTATATGAATAATAGAAGTACAACCTAGCTGCTAGAACATCGACAGTTCTTCTGCTTAGGTTCTTGAGTGGAACAATGCTTGCAGAGTAAGCTTTGGCCTGGTACGAAAAATATGAAAGTGACTTTACATAAGAACAACTTGATGGTTTCAGTCCAAAATGGATATAGCTAAGACGTTCTTAAAATTTAGCCCAACTTCATTGAATTTTTTCTGATCAATCAGAAAAATAAGCACAAGCAAGTAGCAGTAGATCTCAAGCTCTGCTGCTCTGGCAACAAGTGTTTTGCTGGGGTTTGGGCGGCAGATGTAGCTGTATCAACTTCCATGTCATGGTCATCCTCCTGAAGGGGAGTTGACAAGTTCAGATTCAGAATTCAAGATTATCAATTTTCACAGTGAGAAATAAAAAAGGGGAGTTGACAAATGAATGAACAATATCGTAAATAGATGCTTATTATTATCTAAAATATGCAACAACAACGAATTTAATCATTCAAAAGTCAATGCAAATTCTCATTAAACAAAATAGCCGAAAGCAAAAGATATGGACCAAGTCAATTCAAGTGATCTAATTCCTAACTTGCCAGTCCCTCCAATACAGATCCAAGAATCAACAAAGTACTGTATCATATACTCAAATGTAGCTAGCTAAACGCTTATCAACGCTATGCAAAGAACATACACGAAGATAACATAAGTAAACAACAAAAATTCAAAAATTCACCTCAGAAAGATACGGAGACAATCTGGTATGTGCATTGGAACCAGGCACAAGAGCAAAATCGAGAAATGCAGATAGCACGGGAGCAGTGAGCTTCTGCCTCAGTCCCATGGTGAGGCGAATGGCACGGGAGATTCGGCGAACCTCCTTGGAGAATGAACCAGTTTCAATGATCGATGATATCTCCTTCAAATCTATATGCACAAGATTAAACAAATTACTGGTGCAAGGTTGAAGGCACGGCCGAGGAAACAGACTGCTAAGGAATTTGATGGTCTTTCATCTCCACGTCTTGAGTCATCTTAGCAAAGGCTCAGGGGAAAATAAGTGATAAAATCAGGTAAAAGGAAGATTTACTGTAGTATAAATCGGAAAAACCCATACGAATCTGAAGCAATTCCGACGAGGAGTAGCTCTAGGGTTTGAACTTTGAAGCTATACGTATGTGTTCCCTCCGTTTTTCGTCGAGTCGTAAATTTACGGTACGGCGAGTTTGAGATTATTGTAGCTTTTAAAAATTTTCGTTGCAATAACAATAATTAGGTCTAAAAAAAAATCAGTTAAGGATTTAATAAATTTTATTTTTAAAGTATTATTATGCTATTATTTATAAAAAAAAATTTAAGGACTAAACTCTTATATTTAGTCTTTGTCGAAATATCCAGTAGTTATACATGGAATCAATGCATTCTCTTATAAATAAAATAACTCGAATCACCACCATCGAAAACAGTGCATCCTTTAGAAATGGGATCACTCGAATCATCACACAATCGATACACTCCTTTGAAAACAAGATCATTCGAATTATCAGATAATCGATGCACTCTCTTAAAATGAGATCACTATTTAACAATCGTTTAAGATGTATACATAGGGACCATCGACAGTACTAAAAACATGATAAAATAAAAGTCGATTTCAAGATTAGTGCAAGCAATGGTCAGAGTCATACCACCAAATCATATTGAGGGGGTTAAATATTGTAATAAAATTATAATTAAAATAAATTTATTTTTATAAAAGAATTATTGTATAAAACTATAAATAAAAAATCTGTAAACATATAAATAATTATTATTTAAATTAATAATTACATATATTTAGTTTTAGGTTTATTTTAGATTTTTTTTTTATATGAGAAATTTTAATATGACTCTTTGATGCTTTGAACAGGTGATATTTCTTAAATTCAAACATAAAATCTATTTAAAGTTCAAATCTTTACTATAAAATTAAATTCTGATAAAGAATGGAAAAGCTGCTGCTACTGGAATGTCACCGAAATGTTAGATGGTTAATTGATGTTTTGATATTTCTTTAATTAAGAACAATTATATAATTATTTTAGTATTAGTTAAATAGTTAGTTAGAGTTAGATGACGTGGCAGTCAATTTGTTAATTGTTAGAAGAAAGACTTTGAATATATAAAGCACAGGAACTGCTGCGTGTAAAGTGTGATAATAAAAAATAAGACTTTCTCTTTCTGTTTTCATTAGCTTCCTCAGTAAGCTTCATATTTTGCTCAGAAGCATCATGATATCGTTCTTCGTCAATCGCATTCTGTACATAAACAGAGAAACAAATTAAAAAATAAAAAGATTACGCATGCAGGTACTCACTTTTAGAGCCTAATAAGGTCAAACCTTCAACTGAGACATTATTTCTGCTACAGTATCCTTAGAAGTGGCTTCTGCTATAGCCTTCTTCAACGTCACAGCTTCTTGAAAGTATTCCTTCTCAATTGCATCTTCAAGTTGGAAATATAAAGCAGAGATTCAATCAGAAAAAAGCTCGTTTCGAATTCATGTTCCCAGTTGCCTTTGACCATGTTAGAATATCAAGAGTGAGTGTGTGAAGTGAAAAAATACCACATTAAAAAATTATAAGACAAATGAATAATATATAAATGGAATGGACTTGTATACGACTTAAAGTTTTGGATTGGAAGCCGTGGTCAAATCCATGAATATGTTAACTCATATGACCTACGTATATTCTCCATGGAGCTTGAACGGACTTCCCAGGATTCAACAGAACAATTAATCATTGTCATGTTTCCCATATATAGTTGCCTCAAATTAATTACACTTATGTCATCAAATAAAACCTTAGTGATGCACCATGTTAAACCAAAAGAAAAAAACTAGCTATATATAATATACAATTAAGAAACGAGTAAATTAAGAAACAACAGACAATCAGCTAACAATTAATATATCTTCAACAAAACAAGCAAAGGGTACGGCATACTTGAAACCTACTACGAGAATATGAAAAAGCATCATATACAGAGAAATTAAAAGAAAGGAACCTTCAGAACAGAGGCATAACTCTCTGCTTGTTCAATTTCAGAGAAATGGCGAGTCCATCGATTCCAATCCCAGTCCAAACAAGAAATGGCACTGTTATTGTTGTTGTTACTGCTGCTGCAAAGACAACACAGAGATTTTGAGGTTTTGCGATTCTTGTTTTCAGGAGAAGGCGGGAAACTCCAACAACCCAATACAAGGCTCAAACCGTTTAATTTCTTGGCTGAGAAATCAATACAGTGAGATGGCCTTAATTGAGGTGTAGAAATTGCAGGGGTTATGCAACATGTGTTATTTGTTGATATCATTTCTCAGTTTCAGTCTAGGATTTAACTAAAATGACTATTAAAAAAATAATTTAAAAAATTTCATTGAAAAATAATTGGGTGTATTATTTTTAGATAATATTATTCTTATATAATATTTATATTAACTAAATTAACTTATTTTTAATTTTATCTTATTCATAATAAAAACATTTTAACTTTCTTTTTTTTTAATCTGCTCCCACTGCTAATTCTTCTAAAAATTTTCATCAATATCAATACTTTTTACTAATATATCTAAGGTTAGTTTTTATATTGTATTTAATATATTTTATTATTATATTATAAATATTTTTATAAGAATAGATTTTTATTGTAGATATTTGGTTAAAATAAACAAAAGTTTATGTGCACGTTGTCTTTAAAAATGAATATTCGTTACGGGTATCCGATAAAAATGGATAATTTTCTAAGGATATATTATATAGATAGAAAAGAGTTCAAAATAATCATAAATACTCACAGGAACACTTTTGGGTGCGTACTTCTTGGTGCATGCATGTTGTACACTAAAAAGTATATGCAAGTCCTAGTGCTCACACCAAGAAGTCAGTGCGTGCACTTCTGATGTGCACACCTGGAAAAGCATAGCACACCTCCTGGTGTGCACTTCGTATTACACGCATCAGGAAGTGCCTTCAGGCACTTCCTGGCGCGTTCTTGCCAGTGCATACAACAGAAAATACATTTTTTTGTATTTTTTTAATTTAATAAAACTAATATTTAATTATAAAAATGTTAATAATTTAATTTTAAAAATAATAATATTATTAATTTTAGAAAATTTTGAGAAATTATAATAATATTTAATTTAAAAAATTTTAAGAAATATTTATTTAAAGGATGGATTTTTTTATACAATATTCAATAATACCCTTTTAAAAATATTAATAATTTAATTTTAGAAATAATAATAATATTTTATTTAGAAAATATTAATAAATATTTAATTAATACATTTTTTTATACAATATTTAATAACAATACCCTTTTAGACAATGTATAATTATTTAATTAATAAATATATTATTTTTTATATAAATACAATTATATAAAAAATTTTCACTAAATATTAAAAAATGTTTAATTTAATTAACTTAATTTTAATTAATAAATTACTTGATATTATTTAATATACCAAATAATATTATTTAATTACTTCATGATAAGAAGTGATATGATTCTTTATTTTATTACGCTTATTTATTATTATTCAAAAAATTAAGGAACTCATTTTATTATGTATTTGATTACAGTTATGACAGAAACATTAATAATTATCACGCGATACGAAGGTTTATGAGAATTTACATCGAATGATGGTGAGGTATATATTAACAGGTCGATAATATCTTTTTATGTGGATTCAAATATCAGTTATGAAGAATTTATGCAAATTTTGTATGAGAGGTATCATATTAATTATACTAAATCCACTATTATGAAGGGTATACAACCATCAAGGACGTCTAATATTACACTAGATATTAATGATGAATTTAGCTTTCAAGCTTTGGTCAATGCTAATAATCTGACTTATGTTGCAAGTATAAGGAGATATTAGTAGTTATTTATCACTATTGAACATATTAACAAGACAGTGCTTATTATACCAAATATTTTATAATGTCATACTAATAATAAAGTTCCTATCACTCTTTATAAATCTTCAAGTGATAGTAATACATTCAGATATGCAATTTCTATAATACCAACACAAGCCCAATAAAGAAGTTAATTGGATTTGACTAATACAGAGGTTTTATCACATTACTCTTCACCTATATAGAATAAAGAGCCGTATATTACTGAGTATTTTGATCATCATCAACATCAAGAGCAAGAACAATAACAATAACAAGAGCAAGAGCACGAGTATCAAGATGATAAGCTAGATATTGGCGGTAATGATTTTACTGGTAGAGATAAAAATGATGTACAAAATATTAATGCAAGTCATGCCTACATATATACTCGTATAACTCTATCATCATCCTCAAATCAATAAATCATGTCTTTATCTTTTATTCTATTAGTTATTACTATATCAAATGATGCTTCATTAAATACAATATCAGATGATATGTGTGTTGATCAAATTTTTATAATAGAGCAAGAATTGCGAGATAACTTAGGTTTGATGATATTAAAAAAATCACTTTAAAATTAAGGTGTATAAATTTATTACGAACTGTTTTGAGGTAAAGTACAAATATAAAGATTGTGAATGACAAATTTGTGCAATGAAACTTATAAATGATGAATACTTTCAAGGAACCAGAATGTATACTATTTATAATTGTCAGCATGTATAGTTCAAGGCAGCCACCGTGTAATTGCAAGCTACACTAGTCACTAGTCTCCACGTGATCCTCTCCCTTTTTCTTCAACCTAAATATGTTCACTTATCAATAAGAAAAAATAGTTAAAAAGTTTTAACTATACAGTATTGATAATTAACATTTAATAAATTTTAAAAACCAAGACTATAGTAAAGTAAATTATATGATAATAAATTTATCAATAATTAATTAAATATTTATTTCATTGCTTAGTTAATTCATTTAATGTTAATTAAATATTTACTAATTCATATCATTTAGAGTTAATTAAATATTTATTAATTCATTACCTAAATCATATATTTACATTAATTAATTACTAACATTTTTATTAATAATGTTAATAACATAATGTTAAAAATTATTTATTAATTAATCAAATATTTTAATTTTATTTATTAATTAATTATCATAAATTTTGTTCTGTTAATATTTTTTTAAACTATTGTCTGTATATTTATTATTTAAATATCTTAAAATTTATTAATTAAATAATTACATATTATTATTATTTAAAAAATTAATAAATTATTATTATAATAAATAAATAATATTAGTATTTAAAATAAAATCTATTAATTAAATAATTATATATTACTATTGTATTACTATTATAAATTATTATTATTATTATTATTAAAACAAGTTTTTTTAAATTAAGAATATACCAGTAAGTGTGCTGGCGCACGATGCGCTAGTAAGTGAGCGTTGAGTTTTGACACATTTACTGGTGTCAATGCATTTGCATGAATTAAATGTGCGCATTTTGCACGCATCAGTAAATGTGCCAATGCACACTTACCGGTGCCGGCGATACCAGAAAGTATTTCTGGAATACTTTCGAATCGGTAATATTCCAATGACTATTCTAAATGTTTTGTTTTTTTTTTAAATTTTCTTAAGTAAATTTTTTTCCCAACTTTAATGTACAATATTTATACAACTTATATTCATTTTTATTTTTTATCTATTAAATTAAACAAAAATTTGATAATCTATATCCATTCTTAATTAATATTTATCAACAAAATAAATAATATAAAAAATAAAATAAAAAATTAACCTTCTATAAATATTAACCAAAAAACTTTACCTTCAGTAACTAACTGAAGTTTTTAGATCGACGAAGAACAAAAGACAAAATAGAAGATGGAAAGTAAAAAAAATACGAAAAACAAAGATAAATTAAATAAAAATTAATTTAATTAATATAAATATTATACAAGGGTATTATTGTTTAAAACAGCTCATTAGATCATGTTTTAATGAAATTTTTTTGAATATATTTTTTTTAATTTTCAATAATAAACAGTGATCACTTTTCTTTTCTTTTTTTGGGTTAAATTCCCTTCATTTCGGATTTCGCTTCGCTTCAGAGAATTTCCATTTTCGATTTGAGTTGGTTTATCGAGAGAGTTTATTCGGTATGGGTAGAGAATCACTGGATACTTTAGGAAGGTCAATAGGAAGAAGGCCAGGACCCGTTCCATTTATTTGTTTGTTGGGATTCATATGATGGACAAGAGCAAGAAAACAAATCTTATTTTTGACTCAAGTGGATTTTTACGCAGACAGCCAAGTATTAAAAAATTTTTAAGAGAAATGTTAAGTATTGCTAGAATGCAAATCAAATCGCTTAAAAAATAGATTTTTATTATTAGATTTTTTCAGTCACATTAAAATTTTTATTAAAAAGTTTAGATATATATATATTATTTCAATAATTAAAAACTTAGTACTACAAGAATCGTTGACAATCCATGAAAAGCATTCCTTGGCAGCCAGTAGAGGGAAAATTTTACTGTAAAATTACAAAGCCCATATAATGACATGGAAAGAGTGGAGAAAATTTTCACAATACGCGTAATTAAGTAATCGTTAGACTGAGGACCAAATTACTCAAAAACAGGAAGTTTAATCTCCCCTGGCTTGTTAGAAGAACTGAGACTAATATCATTAACAGTTTTCTAGTTTCAGAGCTCCATACAACAATGGAGTAGCTGATAAATCTTTTCTTCCAATCAGTAGCAGTTTTACTCAAACAGAAAATCTAATCTCCATTGGCTTATCAGAACTGAGACTAGTATCATTAACAATTTTCATGTTTCAGAACTCCATGCACCAATTGAGTAACTGATAAATCTTTTCTTACAATGAGTAGCCCTTGCAAGTTTCTCACAATGACCGCAGACAGATATTGTTTAGCTTCTTACAGCAGCAGGTTAGAAGAATAGGCAGCAAAAATTGTCAGAGAGAATCCAACTAATTGTTCGGTATTGAGGTGGAACTGAATGATCAACAAGCACGTCCTTCAGAAGGAAATGGTTCCATGCAAATCGGATTTGGAGTTGCCAGAGACACTCCTCCATTCTCAGCAGTTTCAAGGGCATTATCTGTGCCACTGGGAGATCCTGCATTCTGCATGCTGACTGAGCGGAGTAAACCTTGCAACCTCACCAGATAGCTTTGGCTAGAAGGGTGGGTTCTTACATAACGAGTGGTTGTCACCACACTAGCAGATGAACGTTCAGAATCAGCAGTTCGGAAATTGGATAAGGCACTAAGGTCAAGGTTTGGGAAGACTGAGCACCGGCACCTAGGACACTTCACATTCAGTCGAAGCCACTCATCAATGCATTCTATGTGAAAATTGTGAGCACAAGGCAAGCCACGAACCTGCAGCACTTCCAGTAAGAAACTTATGCTAATTTGCCCTTTAAAAAACTGTATGTAAGAGTTTGCACAAAGACCAGTAGTTTGCAGATCCATAGCAGTATGCCTTGCACTGGTAGACAAGAACATGCCCCTTGCATGTAGGCTAAATTTTCCTAGGATTCTAGTATATGACAGAGTAAGTTCAAAACTCCCAAAAAATTGGATGAGTGTACACGAGCTATCTTCTGATTCCATTGAAAAAACACCCAAGAAATAAAGTTTTCAGCAAGGGAATCACTATTATGGCTCCAAATAGAGCCAAAAGGCATCAATAGATAAACCTAGACAATTCCAAAACTCCAAAAGGTTGTGATCAAATTCATGCAGTTAAATAGAGAAGTATTGCTTTGAAAAGAGCAAAAATTCTAAAACTTCATATACAGTTAGTATATGTCAAAATTCTTACACTTGATGAAGAATAGAATCGGAGAAAAGGAAACTTTTACCTCATTCCCCACATGGAATTCTTCCAAGCAGATGGGACATTCACTGCAATCAGTTGGAACAGCCTTTAACGTAAACTTTGGAAGTTCCTGAATGAGTGCCTCCACAGCTTCTCTCTTTGCATAACCCAAATAAACCCCAAACCATCAGAATCCAAAACAGATAAAACAAATGATGAGATTGAAATACACAAAAACACCTCTGAATAGAAAAACTGTGAGCAAAAAGAAACAGGTATATCCAGTACAAAACTGAAATATAACAAAAACTGGCAGTTCTAGCTCTTGATGACACGGTATTTACCTGAGCTGGAGTCAAATAAAGTCCAGGATGATATGAAGCAGCATCTTGGCCAATGCCTCTCATCTCTTG
>JAVXUL010000002.1:1481839-1500461 GCA_035590515.1 Trichilia minutiflora | reverse complement strand
GACCAAGTAAAAACATCAGTGTTTTGCCTTAACACTCCGATCAATGAAGCTTTGTGCTCGGGGATCAATCTTGACCCGATCTTTAGAATTCTCTTGGGTAATCCACCATGACTGATTTCATCTTCTCTATTGGCTCGACAGATGATAACTTTTGAGATTGAGCCATCTTCCTATCCATATCTTCCCGTGGATTTTTTTGCTGATCATTCTTTATATGACCAACAATAATTTCTTCTAATGGTCGTTTATGAATACAATAAGAACTTCTTGAAGCAGTAGCAAAGCAAGATCGGGCCTCCCTTTGGTTCCCTCTCACTATCCCGATTCCATCACCCGCTCTGAACTTTAACTTCAAGTAGTGGACAATTTCTACTACTTTCGTAGACTGGAGAAATGATCTCCCCAAGATCATAGAATACGACATCTTAAGATTCACGACTTGGAATTCTACCATAATAATCTTCTAATATGGTTTGTCACTATTGTTATTGGCAACTGAACTATTCCTAGGGAATATACACATTACTCCCTGAACCTATGTAAAGCGGTCTCGACGGGTCTTAATCTAAGATCTTCAATCCCCAGGGAATCTAAAGTTTTCTTAAAAATAATATCGATGGAACTTCCTGTATCAATCAGTATTCTTCCGATCTGTAAAGTTCCCACCGTCAATGTAACCACCAGAGCATTATCATGTGGATAGTGGACTCCATAAGCATCTTCATTTGTGAACATTATTGGCACTGAGGCCACCTTTGGTCTTTTCTCTGCTTGTACATTCATCACACGTGGTTTAGTATTTGTACTCGAAAGAGAATATCGAGAATAGTTCTTCCGAGAATTATTAAAGTTCCCTGTCAATGTGGGTTCTCCTGTAATTACCATTGAATGATTATGTCTCTAGGCTTATCTTGAGCTTTGGGGTCTCTTATCGTTCTGAACCACAAATTCAGTCAGGTAATTATTTTTGACCAAAATTTTAATCTAGTTTTGCAAATAATAGTAATCGTCCGTTAAATGTCCCACATCTTGATGGAACTCGCAGAACTTGTTTTTTGCTTCATCGATTGGCTTGACTTGAATCGGACGGGGATCCAACAGTAGGGTTCCCCTCCTCTTTACTTCCTCTAAAATCTGAGACAAAGAGGCGTTCAAAGGAGTTAATTTTCTTTTTTCTTATACCTGAGCTATTCGTCTCGGATCATCTCTCCGAGGCAACCTTCTCTCCCTAGTATAAGGTTCCTCCCCGCGTCTGTTGTTTCGATAATATTCGGGGCCTCTGTCTTTTCCCCGATTCACCTTAGAAAATTTTCTCTTATCATTCTTCCATTTTTTATTCTCAGGCTTCTTAAACCGATTGTTGTCTCTCGGGGGGAGCTCCTATCGATTTTTTCTCCTTCATTTTCAATATTACTTGATTCTCGACTTCAATCTCATTAAGTAATTTCTTCCGAGCCGCCTAGTATATATTCACCGAGGACTTGTATATAGAGTGATGCCAAGCCCTATCTATCTATAGTCCCATTTTTAACCCTTCTAACGTCAAAGGGTGATGGAAAGCTCCCAGATCGAATACTTCCTCGTGGTATCTCCTGACAAAACTCCTGAGACTTTCATCATTTTCTTATTTAAGCAACAACAAATAAATTAGAGTTTTAGTACTAAAGAATGCCCCTCCAAACTTCATGGTGAAAATATCATATAATTGTTCGAAGTCTCGGATGCTTCCTGGAGTCAAACCCATAAATCACTTCCTCGCTTGTCCCTCTAGGGTCAGTGGGAATAAGCGACACATATGGTCTTCTTTTAAACCCTGAACAAGCATCATTTCATGGAAAAAATCCATGTGTAATGACGGATCTGTCTTTTCAGAAAACAGGGTAATCTGGGGCATCTTGAACTTCCGAGGCAAAGTTTGACCCAATAGCTTAGGTGTGAAGGACGACTTTGAGTATGGTCCAGTTTGCTGAATAAATTCAGCTAACTTATCTCGAGCGCTCATCCTCTCACTGTTCATCCAATCCATAAGCTTCCTTACCAAGGCTTTTACATATTTTTCTTTAGTGACAATTCCCCAGTCTTCCTCCTGACACGAATATTGGTGTCTGAGAGCTTCTCGTTCCCTCTTTCGCCTCTGCTCCAAAACAACTCTCATATTACCAAGTAGCAAATTATTTTCTTCGAATTTTTCATGGGCTATTTCTAGACTCTGAGACGCCCTTGTAGATTCATGACAACGCCTCTCATGAACACAAGAGGTTATATTCTCCCCTTTTCCTCCCATCTTCTTCGGATAAGGCCCTTCAATGGCCTTATTCTTTCCTTTTTTTACAGCTGTGTATTTTTTAACTGGGGTTCTTTGCCTTACCCCTTCGTCATTCTTTGTCATAACTTCTAATCGGGGAATGTTGCTTTCCACAATTTCATTAGGCACTTTTGTACTCGCCATACTCGTTTGCATCATTTTCTTTATTTCAGTCATTTCCTTAATCAGTGTTTGGATTTGCTAATCCTTCTCTGTGTGCCGTTGTTCGCTATCTTATAATAGCTGTAACAAACAGGTCGTTTCATTAACTTCTCTCACATTATGCGATCTATAAGCAATAGCTTCACCAACATGAGATCTGGAGCTTTCATACTCTGGAATTCATGCAAGGTGTTATGAACTTCTTCTGCTACAGCAATAGCATCCATGGACTCTTCATATAGTTGTCTTCGTTCCGTTAAATATCTCCTAATTGAATACCCTCTGGTGTTGGTCATCTTCAATAGAGCTGGTTGATTGTTGACTTTTTGTTCAGTATTTCTTATAGACGGCGCTAAATGTTGATGCAAAAAGTTGTCTATCTTCAACCTTTAACACCAGGTTGTCTTCTTCCTTGAGAGTTAATCTTTCTCTCTGCAAAATAATGGAAAACTCAGGGGTAAAATCGATCTCTTAACGAAAATACTCCGATACTTAAGTTAGAAAGGTTTTACTTGTGTGTGAGGGTGATGAGAGTAGAAGAAAAAAATTAACTTAGATCCCCCTTTTTGTGTGTCTCCTTTTTCTTTTTATATCAAAAGTTAGTTAAAAAATTTTTGTTCTAGAAAAACAACCTTTTTTGGTGCATGAATATTCTTTGTAAAAATGTTACGTACCTCCCCGTTGTTCTCGGATTATGTTATGAAAATAATCATGAATTTCGTAACCTATTAACAAGTGTCGTTCTCTGAGTGATGTGCTCTAAAAGACTGTCGCGGGAATCGTGGGGTGTGATAACTATAAAGGTCGTACTGCGTCACATGTATTTGAGAATATTCTGAAGAATCATGGGATCAGATGCTTGATCCCCCGAGACTCCAATGCCATATTGCCTAGAGGAAACATATCAGATCTTTGATGACGTCATATACTAGTGTCGTAGATGCTGTGATCTTTATACGTGCTTCTGAGACTCCGATTCCATATTCAGTTAGTGAGGAATGAATACTCTGAGTGATTTCGAGACTCCGATTTTACATATAATATGTATAGATACAAGTACTCCGAGACAGGGTCTCGATAAATACCTAAAGATATTTTTCCCGAATATGTGTTAGCAACGTATGTCAAAGAAGACTCTTTGAATTCTTAATCTCAGATAATTGATATAAGGTAGATTTCATGATTTCTCATCACTATTAACGAAGATCTCGGAACGACGTTATAATGAAGAGTTGACAGGGGAACTTAAGCCTGCATGACGGGTTTGGGCCTTTAAACTAAACTTTTACAAAAATACCCAAACATTATATATAATTAACATACATTACAATATCATATAATTAACATATATTTTATAAAATTTATAAAAATAAAAAATAAATTATATAAAATATGTAAATACATTATTATGTCCATTTATATTCTAACTTTAAAATCAAAACTGCTGTAAAATATAATGGAAAAAACGAATAATCTCAATTAAAAAAATAGTCTGAAACAAAGATCTCTTGATCACATCATAGGAAGCAGGAAAGTCCTATGAAATCTGTCTTGATCTTAATTTGACACGGGTAGAAGCAGTGGATGAGCAAAGATTATCAAAATTCTCATATGGTGCACGGAGCAGCAGGATAAGACTTTTGGATTCGTAGATCTCTCTGCTTCGCTCTTAAATTGTCCAACTGGTCCGAGTTTAGTACCTACCAAATACTTTTCTCAAAGGTAAATAAAAGTACAGCAGCAGCAGGAAACATAGCTTAAATCAAATCTCCTTTATCATATACTTGGAGTAGTTGCGAAATAATTTAATTGGCCGAAATGTACAATAATCTTTCAAATAGATTTGGGATAGATTACCCATTTTAAGAGAAGATATGTCATTTGGAGTAAAACCTTTTGGCCTATTAACGGATTTCCTATTACAAATTGACTGCATAATTTAATATTCCATAGTAAAAGCCATTTATTTAGAGAAGAGAAAGACACATTTGGCTACTACAGCGTATAAACAGAGGAAAACCGCAGTGCCGGTCAGTGCCAATGTTTTCCTCCGTATTCACTTACTTAGCTACTAATTAACAGGTAACAAAATATATCTAACAAACACAAGTCTTTAAAGATAATATATCTTTAAAGATGGTATATAGCAAAAGCTTTTACAAGAAGAAATGCAGAGAATCATCGCTGTTCTTGCCTTTTGTGCCAACCAATGGATCAATTACTTTTCTCCATCCTTTGTAATCTAGAGGGGAGCCAGCATCAGGCAGCACAAATCCATTAACGTAGAACGTTGGTGTCCCAAAAACCCCTCTAGAAGTGCTATACTGCATTTTGGCAGACATCAAATATGAGTACTAAAATGTTAAAGATCAGAGAAGATGGTAATAAATCAAACTTGAATTTTGTGGAAGTAAGATATCATTGAAGAAATAGACCACCAAAAATTATAACTAATCTTGTGGAGCATTAATATAAAAAATGTTAATTCTACATAGAAAAGAAGAATCTCTCAGTTGACCTTGAAGGAAACCCTGGTTAAAAGATCAGTCTTTCTGTCATTGAAGCCAGATTGAAGCGCTAAGGAATACGAATTTCCAAGAGCTTCTGCTGAAAACTTCACGATTTCATTCACAACAGAGGTCCTAGACAAGTTTTGCGTAGCAGCATTATAAAACTTCTCCTGTTTAACAATTTCCAACAAGTTAATTAAGTCCGCATTGAACCATAACCACAAAAAATAAATAAAGCGCACAATTTTTAGTAGTTATCATTCACTGATAACATTCAGTATACAAAATATCAATCCTTTGAATCAACATTCAATAGCACCCAAAATAATTTCAAATCTTTCAGTATTTACTTCAGAATGAAAAAAATTTATGCAAAAGAACTAATCAACGGCAGATATAGCAATAAAAATTTGTAAGCTTGAACCAAAACAAAGGCGAATACACTTGGTTCATGAATAGCACAAACGCAAAATGTTTTTGTTTGAGAAGGATAGTCCATTGAAAGTTGATGCTGTGAATCCTAACCTGATCCTGGAAGAACCGCTCCAACAAGCAGAACGTAGAAGAAGAATTATGCATATTTACAATGTGCAAAGCCCGAGATGTAGCAAATGCATTGTCATGGTAACTGCAGTTACCAAAAAGAGATTAGGAATAATCAATTCAAAAAAAAAGGCCAAATGACGGTTTGAATATGTAATTAAGCATTTAAAATTAATCCATGAATTCTGCCACTACTCTCTTCAACAACCCAAATCAAAGTTCCATTGCTGAATTATAAATAATAATCAAAATTTCTGTATTCGGATAAAAAATAAAAGCTTTCCTGGCAAATAGACAAGTAAGAAAGAATAACGAAAAGAATTACTGACGGCAAAGGTAAGAGATGAAGGACGAACGAAAGGCGACTGCCATAGTATTGAAGGGCTTCTTTGAGCGGTGGCCAGGCGTCCCGGCTGTCAGGGCAGACGGGGTCGAAAAATGCTTCGATGATGATGGTATTCGCCTCAACGCCATGATTCTTGTACACGAACCCTTCGTACTTTTCCGGCGGCAACGATTGGGCTTGTGTGCTCCATAGACATGAAATCAGAATAAGAAAGCAGAGCAAAGTTGATGGAAATATCAGAGCTGCGTAATTTGGTCTCGGCATTTTTTGCACTCGCCTTCCCATTTTCTCTGCTTGAATAGTTTGTGGATAAGAGGAAGGAAGGGTGAAGAGAATTTATAACAAAATAATAATTTTTAAAAAAAAAATGTAATTTTCGCTTTTAATCGTACGAAATGTGCTTCGTTACTTTTAAATTTGGATGTACAACAACTTAGCTTCTGAGTCAACCTTAAAATGGCTGTAATAATTTTGCTTCTAAGAATTTATACCTGACCATAATTTTATATTCCGCATGTTTCGTGACTAGAAAACAAAGGGAAAGTGATAAGAAGGAGAAATTGATGAGAACAAATCCAGAAAATTGACAAAACATATTTTAGAATAATGTATTAAAAATATCTTGTGAAATTTTGGATACAATATTATGGAATTGATTTTAAAAATTTCCAATATTATTTTAGAAATAAATAAATAAATAAACAGTATATTATTTGTAGCTCTTAATTAATAGAAAGTAGGCATTTCCAGTACTTACTAATTTGTTTTAAAGAAAAAAGATTTATTGTTAAATTATTAATTTTTTATTTGATATATAATTTATAAAAATAAAATTATTATAAATATTAAAAAATTTAGAAAAATTATAAAATATAAATTGATGTCAATCCCTTAAAAATGATATGATCAGATTTATTAGACAATTATTTAATATTAAATTCGAGTTTAAATTATTATAATTTATTTTAAAATATTTAAAAATTAAATCATAAATTTTATTTTTATTAAACAACTATTAAACACCGATCTCATTAAATTTGATAGATTAATATTTTTACTATAAAAAAAAAACTAAAACTGATGTCATAGTCTTATATAATTAAATTATATAATCATTATATTAATTGTATTAATTTATATTTTTATCAGTAAATACTATCTGCATAGTTTGGCAGAAACCCGAAAATTGCTCCATCAGTGCTCGTTTAAATTTGTTCACGGAGTAATGGCTCTGAAGAGGCAAGCTCTGCCTCAATTTGAAAACTTTCGACTCTCAAATTCCTTTCGTGCGGAAAAGAGAATTCAAGGCTCAGTCTTTCCCTGCTTGAATTCAAAAACATCTTCACTTTCCCATTTGCAGCAAGCTCATGCTCATATTCTGAAAACTGCCATCTCCAATAACACGTATATAGCAACAAAGCTATTGTCTCAGTACGCAAATAACTTATGCTTCAACGATGCAAACCAAATCCTTACTTCAATGTCCAAACCTAATATCTTCTCTTTTTCAGGTCTTATATACGCATATTCTAAACAAAATCTTTTTAAACAATCACTTGCTGTATTCTTACAAATGCTCTCGCAAGGTCTCATACCTGATAGTCACGTCTTGCCTAATGTCATCAAGGCATGCGCTGGAATATCGTCGTTGAAAATGGGAAAACAAGTTCATGGAATTGCGTGCGTATCTGGGTATGATTCAGATTCGTTTGTTCATTCTTCTTTGATCTATATGTACATCAAATGTAATAAAGTCAGGGACGCCCACAAAGTGTTTGGTAGATTGGCCAAACCGCATGTGGTTACATTAAGCGCTCTGCTCGCTGGTTATGCGCGACAAGGGTGCGTAAATGAAGCGAAAAAGCTCTTTGACGAAATGGGGGATTTGGGAGTGGAACCCAATTTAGTGTCTTGGAATGGTGTGATTGCGGGGTTTAACCATAGTGGATATTATCAGGAGGCGGTATTCGTGTTTCGAAGGATGCATTTGGAAGGATTTAAACCAGATGATAGCAGTGTTTCTAGTATTCTTTCTGCTGTGGGCGACTTGGAGAATTTAAATGCTGGGTCCCAGATTCATGGTTATGTCATCAAGCAGCGTCTAGATCAGGACAAGTGCGTTATTAGTTCTCTTATTGATATGTATGGCAAGTGTGCTTGGACGTGGCAGATGTCTAAAGTGTTTGATGAAATGGTTGATATAGATATAAGTGCTTGTAATGCTTTGATTACAGGTTTCTCTCGAAATGGTCTTGTAGATGAAGCATTGGCGAGGTTTAGGCAATTCCAGGACCAAGGGATGGAATTGAACATTGTGTCATGGACGTCAATAATTGCTGGTTGCTCACAAAATGGGAAAGGTATTGACGCATTGGAGCTTTTTAGAGCGATGCAGACTGTTGGATTGAAGCCAAACAATGTTACAATACCTTGCTTACTACCAGCCTGTGGAAGTATTGCAGCATTAATGCATTTGAAGGCAGTCCATTGCTTTTCCATCAGAAGTGGAGTATCCGATGATGTTAATGTGTCTAGTGCTTTGATTGATACATATGCAAAGTGTGGGAGGATACAAGCATCTCGACTTTGTTTTGATAGGATGCACTCGAAAAACATGGTTTGTTGGAATGCTATGATGGGTGGATATGCAATGCATGGAAAGGCTAAAGAAGTTTTAGAGGTGTTTCATTGGATGCAAAGAAATGGACAGAAACCTGATTTTATTAGCTTTGCTTGTGTATTATCTGCATGCAGCCAGGCTGGCCTAACAGATGAAGGCTGCAATTATTTTAATAACATGTCTAAAGAGCATGGCATTGAAGTAAGGATAGAGCATTATACTTGCATGGTGACCCTTCTGGGCCGTGCCGGAAGGCTGGAAGAGGCATTTAATATGATTGAGCAAATGCCTTTCAAGCCAGATGCTTGTGTTTGGGGGGCTTTGCTTAGTTCTTGTAGAGTTCACAAAAATATTTCCTTAGGGGAGGTTGCTGCTAAGAATCTCTTTGAGCTAGAGCCAACAAATCCTGGGAACTACATTCTTCTGTCAAATATATATGCTTCTAATGGTAAATGGACTGAAGTAGATGCAGTAAGAGATATGATGAAAGTTAGGGGATTAAGGAAGAGCCCTGGCTGCAGTTGGATTGAGGTCAAGAACACAGTGCACATGCTTCTAGCAGGAGATGCATCACATCCACAAATCACCCAAATTATGGAGAAGTTGAATAAATTGAGCGTGGAGATGAAACAGTCAGGATATCTTCAAAATACTGACTTTGTGCTGCAAGATGTGGAGGAACAGGACAAAGAGCATTTCTTGTGTGGACACAGTGAGAAGTTGGCAGTGGTACTTGGACTTCTTAACACTCCCCCAGGGACTCCTCTTCAGGTAATTAAGAACCTTAAAATATGTGGTGATTGCCATGATGTGATAAAATTTATATCCAGCTTTGAGAAGAGGGACATATATGTTCGAGACACAAATCGGTTTCATCATTTTAAAGATGGAGTTTGTTCGTGTGGGGATTATTGGTGAAACAATTTAATGGTGGACTGGGAAAGTGAACATTGTTCTTGAAAAGAGGGGAGCAAATTCATGCGACAGTGAATGTAACATGTACCCAACAAAGCTGAACGTAAAGGACGAAAGTAGGAAAGTATGACAATCATTTTCCTCATTTTTTTGACAAATCTAAACACATTGAAAAAATATACCATCCCCAAAGGATGATGTTAGTTGCAAACTGTCCATGCCTCCTCAGATTCAGCTTTAGCTAATGCTCCTATTTCTCCAGTGGCAGCTGCTCCTTCACATACTGGATTGCGTTCTTCTTCTCACGGTTTGTCATCAGAAAGAATCGAAGGCTAGTTTGGCAGTGCTTGTGTTGTTATTTGAAAACACGATAGTTCAAATGGTTGGTAAACCAATTTGTAGTGAGAATATGTGACGTCTTGATTTCATTGACAATTGCGACTTCAAAGCCACCTTAATCTAAACCAAGTTGAAGTAGAGCAGTTGCACTCATTGACGCCGCGGAAGCATTCCGACGAGGTATAGGCCAATTGTGCTTCTGCCTTTTTTCAATTGACATTGCGTTTGTGCATGGTGTTCCCATTTGATTAACATATCCTGATAAAGTTCATAGCTCATGAATAAAAGGATGCAACAACATCAGAGTTTCCTCAGAAACGTTTCACGTCATCTCGTTTGAAATTCAGTTTACAATTACTGTTGAAGTCCCATTGAAGGAAATTGTGACACAGCACATAACCAACTAGGTTTGTTTATCTTGCCGGTAGCAAAAAGATTTTATTCATACATGTAATTAGTTTATTATTTTATTCTTTTCACATCTTATGCATTCAAAAAGTTCGATTTACCTAGTTGAGACATCATAACTTTGACGAAGGTGTCACACAGATTGAGATTTGTTTACACGTAAAACATTTGGCTTGGGACCTGTTCCACGCCACCTCATATTCTTCAAACGTATCGTCAACACATCTATCTCCGTTAATAGAGAACCAAGTTGTATGATCTTTTAATACACGGCATACCTAAAACTTACCTTTAAGCATATATGTAAGGTTGAATGTGTTGCATCCATTTTATACGAATAAATTAAAATATTTACATCTCTTTGTATTATAAATAGGTATTAAAATTAAGTTTATAAATCGTTTATATTTTTGAAATTATTCAAATTATTTTTTTAAATTTTATTTTTTTTATTTTAAAAATAATAAAATATTTTGTTTGTCAAGTTATATTGATCGAATCACAGAAATATTAATATCTTATTATTTAGTTACTTAAAATTTCTTTTATTAATTTTTAAGAATATTTTTCAATAAATTGGTATCAAAATCTCTTTCGAGATTTTGTGATAACGATGACAATAACAACGATTCAAGTTAAAAAATTTGATCAAAATATCAATTTTGAAATGTGACAGTTCAAAATAGAGATAATTTTAATCGAGGATAGAGTTAAGTTAATTATCCAAGAAGTAGAGAAAAAACTTGAGAAATTGAACAATGGAGATTTTGCTGTTATGAATAAAAAGGTGAGATCATTTATTATCTTAAATCTTCTCATAAAGTTTTGAAAGAAGTCGTTACTAAAGTAATTGCAAAAAGTATGTGGGAGAAATTGAAAGTTTTATATATAAAGAAATCACCGCACGGATTAAAACAATTTGAAGATAATAGTATAAAAGATTTAATTTCTTTATGTTGAGTTATGGTTATTTGCGGAATATGTATGATAGCTGTGTTTACTTTTAAAAATTAAAAAATTATTTTTTTATTTATATGTTGTTTTATGTTGATAACAAATTTATTGTTGTTAAAAAAATTTTAAAAATTCAGATTTTGAAAACTCAGTTGAATAATAAATTTGAAAGAAAAAATTTAAGAGCAGTTAAAAAATTCTTGTTATCAAAATTAAGAGAAATTGAGGAGGTAGAAAATTGTAGTTGTCATAAAAAAAAACTATATGGAAAAGATTTTGAAAATGTTTGATATGAAAAATACAAAAATTGTTAGTACTCTTATTACTAGTCATTTTAAATTATCAAAATAAGATGAAGGGAGAGACTTTATGACATATGTATTGTATTCAAACACAATATAATGTATGTAACAATTTATACACGTCTTAATATTTTTCTATTAGGGCTTTAATAAAAAAGGTAGAGTAAATTTTTCTATTTTATGTGTATGTCGAATAGGTAGATATTTGTTGAGATGGATGTTTTGTATCCGTTTCCCATGAAGAAATCAAAACATTTATCTCCTATCCTTTATATTATAAAAAAGGAGTATGATGGATTTTTGAGAATTCAAAAAAAATTGAAAATATTTAGATTATAAAAAAGGAGGAGTATGATGGATTTTAGAGAATACAAAAAATTTGATCTTTTATAAAAATAGGTTTATAAATTATTTAGATTTTTGAAGTTATTTGGTCTTTTTAATTTAAAATTTATATTCTTTTCTATTTCTAAGTTTAAGGGCATAGACTGTGAATATTTAAACTTTGATCTTTTATAAAAATAGGTTTATAAGTTATTTAGATTTTTGACGTTTTTTTATCTTTTTTAGTTTAAAATTTGTATTCTTTTCTATTTGTAAGTTTAAGAGTATGGACGTAAGTAACATAAATCGAACTCTATAAATATTAATGTTTTATTATTTTTATCTTATTATTTAATTGTTTAAAAAAATTTTGACTAATTTCTGAGAATCTTATTATTTAATTGTTTAAAAAAATTTACTAATATTTGGGTAGTTTATAAGAACCCAATCCAAAGGTTCAGGCTTATTGTTTAGAGATACTTATTTTTCCAAACCTAGTATACAGTTATGTCAGTGTCTAAGACCTTCCTCAATAACATTTAAGAAGAAGTCTTTTTAGGTTACATCACTACCCGATGCCACTTTTCTAGATAAGATAAAAGTTTCAAAATATTCCCTAGGTTGGATATATTCCTTATATAATCATATAGAAATCACGACATATTATTCGAGATCTAGGACTTCTCGGTATACATTATCCAAGATCTGGGATTTTTAAGCATGGGTCACGTAATCCTATTAATTACTCAGAATATTCATTTATACACGTGGACAAGTATTATCTCCAAGATAGTTACACCCTATAATTTTCATAACAAACTTTCAGAGAAAGCCAATGATAGAGATACACGTGTCTACGGTTATATTTATAAATGATTAAAAGATAATAGAATCTAAAAATAAAAGAAAGGTTCATTCCATTGACGGATAAAAAATATACACACTAGACATTCAAACATTTTTTCTCTAACAAGCTTTCTCTCTCTAAAAAAGCTTTTTTCAATCTATTTATATGCTCTCTTTTTCTCTCTATATATTCTTTCAACTCTCACATATAAGCAAAACCTTTATTGACTTAAGTATCGAAAGATTTTTATCAGAAAATCGATTTTATCCCTGAGAGTTTTTGTGTTTTGCATACGAAAGCTTGCAAAGAGTAAACAAAATTGAAGAAGAAGATGCTGGTGCACGAGATTGAAGACTAGGGATCAATTTCTTGCATAAATATTTGACGTCTTTTATAAAAAAAAAAAAGAGCAAAAGCTAGTCAACTATCATTTTTACTGAAAATGACAATCGCAAGAGCTTACCCAACATAAAGGCATATCTCAAAATGGAGAAATCTAAAAGGAGATTCCATTGACATGACCACAGCAACAAATAAAGCCCAGAACTTGTTGCAGGAGATTTCAGAACATGAAGGCTCTAGATCTAAATCCAAGGCTGCTCCTACTCACAGGCCACAATGTGTTAGAGAAACAGATGAAGTAGCCTAGTTGTTATAACAGCTTCAAAACAGTGAATGACAACATGCTGAAAAAGATCAGCAAATACAGATGCTGGTCAAAAAAATCACAAAAATGAAGAAGATGCTACGGATGGGGGTCATTTGACTTGAAGATGCCTACTGAAGTAATGGAAAGTAGCACTCTACGATCGGAGAAGGTAATGAAAAACAATAATGGGATACGGGAGAAAGCTCCAAAGAGGAAGTACATTGCTGTTAAAAAAGAAAAAGAGAAGGCTACAGAGAGGCCTCTCTTAAAGAAAGTAGAAAGCATAAATGAGTGCATGTCTTTCAAGATCTATGAAAGGCACTATCATGAATGCACTCATTTCTCCTAAAGCTTAGAGAAGAACCGTGATAAATCATATGAAACCAACTTATCCCCTAATGATATGAAGATAGCCATTAAGCAAAAACAATAAAGGGAGCGTGCAGCTTTTAGATGTCATCATTCATATCGAGTAGAGGATTGGGGGACTGTTACCAAGAAAAAAGACGTGAAGGCTTTGGTAAGAAAGCTGTAAAAGAAATAAATGGCAAAAAGGACCTTGGGGTGAGAATATGGAGTCTATCCAACAAACAAGACCATATACAAAATCTCCTTTTACTCCAATACTTATGAGCTTAACTTTGTCCTAGAAGTTTAAAATACCCCAAATCACCCTATTTTTTATGAGGACAAATCATTCCTTACACATGAACTTTTTTCAGAAAATGATGCTTATTCAAGGTCTAAATGAAGATCAAATGTGTTGTTTATTTCCATTGATATTGGAAGGACAGGTGAAGAAACGGTTTGTCAATCTGGTTCCGAAGAGTATCTAGGATTTTGAACAACTATATGATATTTTTACAAGGGAGTTTAGAGGGGCTATTTTTAATACCAAAATTTTGAGTTCCTTATTATTGCTCAAATAGAAAAATGAAGAAAGTCTCCAAAGTTTTACTAAGAGATACCATGAAGAAATGTTTAAGTTAGGAGCTTTTCATCATCTTTTAGTGTTGAAAGGCTTAAAATAAGGGTTAAAGATAGATCGGACATGGTATACGATATATAAATCCTTTATGACTATATATAAAGCTGTTCGAAGAAAACTGTTAGATGAAATAGAAGTAGAGAACTAAGTGATAGTAAAGAGGAAAGAGGAAAAGACGACGGGAGTTATTCCAAAAAATGATAGTCGATTCAAGAAGCCCGAGAATAAGAAATAAAAGAATCAACAGAAATGGTCTTTTGAGGTAAACTGTAGAAGAGATCATGTACCTGAATACTTCATGACGGAAAGATGTAGGGAAGATCTTTACATCAGAAAAAGGAGATCACTTCGGAGGGATGATTTAAGATAAGTGACGCAAGTGCAGAAAAGGAAGAAGTTTACCCCCTGAATGCACCTCTTTCATAAATACTAGAAGTGATAAAATGAAAGGAAACATTTTTGTTAGACCTTTATCTAATCAAGTCAAAACCAATCGGGGATGCGAAAAATAAGTTTTGTGAATTCCATCAAAATGTCAGACACCTTACAGACGAGTGTTACAATCTTCAAAATTAGGTTGATGTCTTGATCAAAAATAATTATCTGACTGAGTTTATGACAGATGTTCATGATAAATCAATCACAAGATTCGAGACAAGGTTAAAGAAAAAACGATGCGATGACGATCACAAGAGCCCTATTTTAGCAGAAAATTTTAACAGATCTTGAAAAAATTATTCTTGATATTCATTATCGAGCTCAACTATTATACCCCATATGATGAATGTGCGTACTGAAAAGAGATCAAAGGTGGCCTCAGTACCAATAATGTTTATAAACGAGGGCGAATGTGGAGTCCATTATCCATATGATAATACCCTTGTAGTGACGTTGATTGTGAGTACTTATCAAATTGGTAAGATCTTGATTGATATAGGAAGTTTAACTGATATCATTTTTAAAGAGAGTCTGGATTTCTTAAGTATTGAAGACCTGAGACTAAGGCACACCAAGTCTGCGCTACATGGATTCAGGGAATTTTACGTATATCCTATAGGAACAATTCAACTACCAATAACTATGGGTGACAAATCGTATCAGAAAATGATAATGGTAAAACTAGGTTTATAAAGCCAATGAAAAGTGTGCATTGTTTGAAGCTCAAATTTAGAGCAGGAGAAGAAATTGGGGTTATAAGAGGTAATCAGAGAGAAGCTCGAAGTTGCTTTATTATTGTATCTAGAAACTCCTACTGTATCCATAAACGTTCATTGAAGAAAACTTCTGCGGAGTAAGCAGAAGACATTCAATAAGAAAGGATGCTACAAAATCTAGATGAAAGGCTCAGACAATAAAGTAAGGCTTCTGTTGCTGAACCAATAAAAGAAATGACAACTCTATCGTTGGATGACAGATGATCAAAAAGAACAATGAAGATCGGGTCTCACTTGATCCCCAAATAGAAAATACCGATAACTAAAATGCTGAGGCAGAATACCGATGTGTTCACTTGGTTGTATGACGACATGTTGGGAATCAACACTCAGGTCATTTCACAACATCTAACTATGAACCCAAAATTTAAACTTGTGTTCCATAAGAGAAAAGCATTTAATGCTAAACGAAGAAAATCCATAAAAGTAAAAGTAGAGAAGCTTTTAAAAGCTAGGTTTATCTGAGAAGTGTATTATCCTAGATGGATTGCTAATATGGTAATAGTAAAGAAAGCCAATGAGAAATAGAGGATGTGTGTTAATTTTACTGATATAAATAAAGCATACCCAAAGGATAATTTTTCTCTGTTAAAATTTGATTAACTGGTGGATTTTACGATAGGACATGAACTTCTGAGTTTTATGGATGCTTTCTTAGGGTATAATCAGATTAAAATGCATAAGCCTGATCAGGATAAGACTGCTTTCATTACTAACAAAGGTTTGTATTATTATACAGTCATACCTTTTAGATTGAAAAATGCTGGGGCAATAGTTCAGAGACTGGTTAACAGAGTTTTTAAACCTTTAATTGGATCAACCATAAAAGTGTATGTAGATGATATGATTATAAAATTTGTAAATGCCTTTAACCATGCTAAACATTTAAAGGAGACTTTCTCTTACCTAAGAAAGTATAACATGAAGTTGAACCACGAAAAATGCTCATTTATGGTCGGTGCTGAAAAATTTCTCGGCTACATCGTTAGTAAGCGAGAAATTGAGGTCAAATCTCCAAAAGTAAAAGCTATCATGGATTTGAAATCTCCAACCACGATGAAAGAATTTCAAAGTCTAACGGGAATATTGGCTGCCTTAGGCAGATTTATTTCAAAAGTTATAGATAAGTGTTTTCCTTTCTTTCAAGTAATAAGAAAAGAAAAAAAGATGGAATGGAACAAGAACTGTGAACTGAATTTCAGAAAGTTTTAAGAATATTTGACTCATGTTCCACACCTTATTAGTCCTGAAAAGGGAGATATTTTACAGCTACATCTAGCTGTCAGTGATCATTTTATAAGTTCTATTCTTATTAAAGAAGATGTTGATAAGGTACAACGACCTGTCTATTATACTAGCAAAGCTTTGTTAGATATTGAGACAAGATATACTCGAGTAAAAAAGCTTGCTCTTTCACTTGTTATCGCTGTTAGAAAGCTGCGTCCTTATTTGCATGCACATCAAATGATTGTGATG
This sequence comes from Trichilia minutiflora, assembly GCA_035590515.1. Lineage (NCBI taxonomy): Eukaryota > Viridiplantae > Streptophyta > Magnoliopsida > Sapindales > Meliaceae > Trichilia > Trichilia minutiflora. The sequence goes on along the minus strand of JAVXUL010000002.1, from coordinate 1,483,559 downwards.
ATAGATCAACTCCTGAGATAAATTCTACAAACCAGACTTATCTGGATGATTGATAAAGTGGTCGGTTAAACTCAGTGAATATGATATAGACTATAAGCCTGGAAAAGCTATCAAGATACAAGCGCTGGTAGATTTCATTGCAGAAAAGACAGTGGTAGAACAACTATTAATACTACAGATCTCAGGAACCAACCAGATCCGAGACGAGATTGACGTCCCCACCTCCAACGTTTTGGAAGAAATTTGACAACTATATGTGGATGGTGCTTCTAATATACAAGGGGGTAGAGCATATATAATTTTGAGAAGACCCAAATGGGAGAAAGTTATATACTTTTTGAACTTTGATTTCAAGGTAACCAATAACGAAGCAAAGTATGAAATTTTGATGGCCGTAATCAAGTTGGCTCAGACTTTGGGAGTTACATCTTTGAACGTAAATTATGACTCTCAACTAATTGTCAATCAGATCAAAGAAAATTTTCTAGCTCAGGAAGACAATATGAAAGCTTATTTAAGTCATATTAGAAAATTCTTGAATATGTTTAAAGAAGTTACAGTGAAGCATCTCTTTAGGTTCGAGAACTCCAAAGTTGATGTCTTGGTTAGATTAACTTCTACCTTCAAAGGAAAAGTTCCTGCCTCAGTGCTTATAGAGGTTCTAGCGCAAAGGAGTGTAGACTTGAAAAATGATTATGTGGTTACAATACAAAAATCGTTCAACCCGACGTGGATGAAAGAACTTAAATCTTATATTCAGTATGAGCAACTCTTATTAGATAGAAACAAGGAAAGGAAAATAAAAAACAGATTGGCCAGGTACACAATTATTGATAATGTATTGTATAAACGTGGTTTTAACTTGTCATATTTAAAATATTTGAGATCAAATCAAACAAAAAAAGTTCTAAAAGACATTCATGACGGAAGCTATGGTGGGGTTCATTCTCTTATGTACAAAATCATTCGATAAGGGTATTATTGACCAATAATTTCGCAAGATGTTGCTCAACTAGTTAAAACCTGTCATGAATGTCAAATCCATAGAGATATTCCGAGACAATCACCAGAGAAACTCACTTGCCTTTTCAACTACTGGCCCTTTTCTCAGTGAGGTCTAGACTTGATTGGATCACTGTTTACTGTCCGAGCCAACACTAAGTATTCAATTATTGCGATAGATTATTTCATAAAGTGGGTGAAAGCAGAGCCACTCTCTAACATAACAGAAAAGAAGATAACAGCCTTCATCAAACAGAATATGATATACCGCTTCAGAGTCCCACAAGTTTTAGTAGTTGACAATGGAAAGCAATTTGACAATGCCAAGTTCAGGGAATTTTACTCAAATTTTTGTATTAACCTGAGGCTTCCTACCGCAGCGTATCCTCAAGCTAATGGACAGGTGAAAGCTGCCAACAAAGTAGTCAAGAAAGCGCTAAAAAAGAAGCTCGAAGAATATAAGGTAGCTTGGATTGACAAGTTACCTGAAGTACTCTAGGCATACAGAATCACTCCCAGAACAGTAATAGAGTAATCTCCGTTTTTGTTGGCTTTCGGATGTGAAGATATGATCTCGATCGAGATTGATGTCCTAACTTTCTGAATTCAATGCTATGATGAAGAGAAGAATGAGACTAGCCGAAGACTAGAGTTGGATTTATTAGAAGGAAAAAGAGAGAAGGCCGTAATACGAATATTAGCTCATCAACAAAAGGTG
>JAVXUL010000002.1:1448119-1465880 GCA_035590515.1 Trichilia minutiflora | reverse complement strand
ATTCTTATAATTTAATCAAATTTAAAAAAATTATAACAATAATAATCAAAATTTTAAAATAAATTATTAATAAAAATTAGATATTTAATAAAAATCGGTATTCAGTTTATTATGATCTGATCCGATCCTATTTAAAATCGAATATAAATTTTTAAAATTAATTTTGACTTTAATTAAATAAAAAATTTATTTTTTAAATACCTAATTTCAAATTCATATTCATATCCTAAAAATCTAAATTTTTTAAATAACTGTAAGATTTGAACCTTTTTCACACGGTAAAAAGGATTAGCAGGGAAGATTATAATTAAAGTCTGTCTCGGTACTTTCCATTTTATTCTATGGCCAAACACTGGCAACTGGAAAATTAAAATTACATGCAAAATCACATTATTATGATGATTTTCAATATTTCATGTTCTTACGTACTTTGATCTCGAGAAATTCTAATTTTGTGATGATGACTAGTTCCCCATTTAATTCTGTGCTGGTTCAAATTAGCCGCCAAGCATGGGCCTGAAAACTTGTCCGGTGAATTCCAGCCCAGAGAATTATATAAGGCTTTTAACTTGGTCCATATTCTTAACCGAACAAAGTTTTATTACAAACATTAGATTTTGACCCACAAAATATATCCTTTGGAAGATTGCTGTCTTGTTTTTTGTACGCTTTTGGGGATTCCATAAAATGGCCGATGAATCAAACAAAAACGTTAACCACTAAAGCGTGATTTGAGGCAAACATCAATCAGTTCTCTCTCTTTTTCCCTCGAAGCAAAGTGAATGTCCTATGTAGCAAATAGTGAAGAATGATACTCAGCACCGTCCATTAGGCAAAAGCAAAGCACCAACAAAAAAAGAAACAAATTTTTTAAACTCTCTCAACATTCAACATGTTCTCTTGTTAAGTTGATAGTCAGCTAAACCAAGCCCACCTGCCAAAAATTATCGAAATTCAATCTGTTTCTTGATCGTCATTTCTTTCAATGGGACACTGCTTTTCAAGATTTCGTTCTCATAAGGTCCCAATTTCCTCGTCTTCTGATGAATTACCACCTCACCGTTATCAACCATTACCCGGAAGAACCCAACAAGAATCCAGTCCAACTCCTTCACAATCACCTATTCCTAGACCAAAATTTTCTACAGTCAAAACTCCTCCAAGTTCACAGATGGATACCGTTCTTGGCAAACCTTATGTTGATATTACTTCAATTTATAATCTTGATAAAGAATTAGGGAAAGGTCAGTTTGGTATTACATATCTTTGTATTGAGAAAGCAACTACGTTAAAATATGCGTGTAAGTCCATTTCAAAGCGGAAACTTATGAATCAAAAAGATATCGATGATGTTCGAAGAGAGATTTTGATATTACAGCATTTAACTGGACAACCCAATATTGTTGAATTGAAGGGTGCTTATGAAGATAAGCAGAGTCTGTACTTGGTAATGGAATTGTGTTCTGGTGGCGAGCTTTTTGATCGGATTATTGCCAAAGGAAGTTACTCAGAACGTGAAGCAGCCAAACTTTGTCGGCAAATTGTGAATGTTGTCCATGTTTGCCATTTTATGGGCGTGATGCATAGAGATTTGAAACCTGAGAATTTCTTGTTGGTGGGTAAAGAGGAAGATTCTCCAATAAAAGCAATAGATTTTGGTCTCTCTGTCTTCATAGAACGAGGTTAGTCTATTTTATTTCTGCAATATTATGATATGTTTTGCCTTGTTGATTTACAGATCAGTATACAGCATCTGACAATAATTTTTCCTAAATATTTAGATAATATTTTCCCGCACACATATCAGGAATTTAGTTTGTTTTTTAGTATGCATCAGCTTTTTTACTGTGAAAAAACTTTGGAGTCAATGATAAACCTAAACTGAAAACAATTTTTAATTAGGTAGGATTACACGGGATTCGATTAGATGATAATTTTCCAAAAGTTTACGTACGAAAAGGAAGAATAAAGCTGAACTTGAAAGGGACTTTGCTGTATATACAACTGTGAGTCCTTGTGGCCAAGTCAATGAAGATATGAACCGGTCAACCAAGTCAATAATTTCTGGTGTGTAAGAAAAGACGATAAGAGAAAATTAAACAATTCGTAATGGATTCATCGCATCTTTAGAATAAGGTAGGCACTTGTTGAATGATTAAAGAACTAAAAGACAAACATTCGTGAGAATTGAAGGAAAATCAAAACCAAATTACACGATACAAACAATGACAGACATTCATGAATAGAGTAATCTTTATTCCCAAAACTCTTGGGCCGTTCACTTCTTGAGACTTGAGATATTGATCATAAAATAGTGCTGTTATGACTGTTAAATTTAATAAATAATATAGTCTAATCTATGAGAATAATGCCGGAGCTTGTAAAATAGTGGCAAACTTATATTGTCACATAAACAATCTGTAAATATTTAGCTGCCAATTCTAACAATAGCAATTCTGCTCTATTACATAATGTCAATGCTGCAACTTGTTGCAATCTGAGTCTATGCAGTTCAGATATTTGTTACAATCCTGTGCCCACGGAAAGTATATGTTTTCCTTTGCTAAAGAAAAAACCCAAATCAAAGTAGTTTGGATCAACTAACAAGATCTTTCCGTTTGTGATTTACTTTCAATAATCTTCTTGTTTCTTAAAATGAGTGATGTGAAAAAGAATAAAATTTCTTTCTTGTAGAAAATTAATTTTCTGTCCCTTCCCATGCTTGATTTTACCGTAGAATTTCCTAAGTAATCATCAACCGCATATCCTCTCATACAGAATGCAACTCTTACTTCAAATTCCAGGGAAAGTGTACAAGGACATTGTTGGAAGTGCATACTATGTTGCCCCAGAGGTGTTGCACCGGAACTACGGGAAGGAGATAGATGTCTGGAGTGCTGGAGTCATTTTATACATTCTTTTAAGTGGAGTGCCTCCTTTTTGGGCTGGTATGTGAAGTTTTTGTTTCTGTTTCAGTTAGTTTGAGACCAGCGTATTTAAAGTGGAAACTGACAATTACTGTGCAGGTGGATCTTGTTGACAAAAATATGGTACATGTGGTGAAATGGCAGTATCGATTAATCATGCAATTGATCATCTTTATGCGATATTAGTCTTTTGCATAATTGTTTGAATTAGTAGTATTCCACAATCATTACTGCTAGCTGGTTAGGATTGACAATATGACCTAATGTTGCATAAACTGAGTTATGTCATTTGGTAGATAACTTGAGGCATGAGGTGTTTAGACTTAGTGACCTGTTGACTGTTGAAACAACTATAGAGGAGCAACACACCCTGTCAAATATTTTGGCGATTCACTTGGATAAGACATGCCTTTGGATTTGCCAGGAGAATGGCTTAGCTTGCGCTAATGCTGAAACAAATATCTGACCACGATAACAAATTGTCATTTTCTTCTTGTGTTTGTTAATTTTATTCTGTTGCTCTGATATGTAAAATTTTAACTTTTGTTATAGAGACAGAGAAAGGAATATTTGAAGCAATTTTAGAAGGTAACCTTGACTTACAGAGCTCGCCATGGCCTACCATATCAACTTCTGCAAAGGAGCTCATCAGGAAAATGCTAACAAAGGACCCAAAGAAAAGAATAACTGCTGCTCAAGCCCTTGGTATGGGGATAGTTGGTGGTTAAAATTTGAATGAGTAAACATTTTAATCTCATGGTTTTATTTAGAGGGATTCATGTTGTCTAGGTTGTGACCTCAATAATTTTTCCTCAGTTGATTGGTCTCATGGTAGATTGTGATCATTAGTTCTGAACAGAATTTGAGGCATCAAATTTTTGCCACCCCTGAATTCTATGGACATATGTAATGGTTAGGATGCATGTGCATGTCAGGATCAATGAGAATTAGTTTGGCCCATTTATGAGACATTTTATGCAGATAATGAGTAGATAATTAATGTCTTCATGTTATACATAAAACAGAACATCCTTGGTTAAAGGAGGATGGAGAAACATCTGATAGACCCATCGATAGTGCTGTTCTAACTAGGATGAAGCAATTCAGAGCAATGAATAAGATGAAGAAGCTTGCCCTAAAGGTATGATTTAAGATATCTGAATGTACTAAGCTTAATGAAAGCCTCAATAAGTTAAAATCAGATCCTGGATTCTCAATTTTAACAGTGATTTAATTTTTGAACCTATAAATGATCTTTTATAGCCATCTACACTCTTCTATTTCTTTGTCTATTTTCCATTCCCATTTTCTTTTTGGTGGCTGCTCTCCTGATCTGAAAACTGGATTGCTGAAGGTAATATCCGAAAACTTGTCGAAAGAAGAAATCAGTGGCTTGAAGGAGATGTTCAACAACATTGACACTGATCAAAGTGGTACAATTACATTTGAAGAACTTAGAGATGGATTGTCCAGGCTGGGATCTAAGCTTACTGAAGCAGAAATAAAGCAGCTGATGGATGCTGTAAGAACTAATCAACCATCTTATTTCCTTTATCAGTGTACTTTCTGGAAGAAAATGTTAACATTTATGAAAATTTGAAACCAATTTACTTCAAATTTAAGCAATAAGCCTAGATAATGTTCCATCATGCGTTGAGAAAAATTTGTTGATTTGTTCAACTTCTTCAGGCTGATGTAGACAAGAGTGGGACCATTGATTACACTGAATTTATCACTGCTACTTTGCATCAACATAAACTTGAGAAGGAAGAAAACTTGTATAAAGCTTTTCAGTACTTTGACAAGGATGACAGTGGGTTAGTGTGCTGCTATTGTTCTTCAAAAAATTATTGACTTGCTTTATTATGGCTTGATTCTTATGCATTAACTCTCTTTGTGAAGAAAGTCCAATCAATAGCAAGTTATTTGGCTTGAATTGTTTTCACTAGGTTTATCACAAGGGAGGAGTTGCGACAAGCTATGACTCAATATGGCATGGGTGATGAGGCCACAATAGATGAAATCCTTGAAGATGTTGATACTAATAAAGTAACTATCCCCTCTTCGAACTCAAAACATGGATCTCCTATTTTACATGCTTCAATAATTTTTTCAACTTCCAGTGTCGATACTGGTGACTGATTTCATTTTGTTTTGTAGGATGGGAGAATTAACTACGAAGAGTTTGTAGCAATGATGAGAAAAGGGACCGTGGATGCTGAGGGGACACAAAGATGAATACAAGTGCTAATGCTATGTACATATAATAAAGCCATAAAGGGGGCTTCGCCTCATTATGTTACCTGCAAATTATGCTTTATCACGTTTGTGTCTTTCATTTAATGTGAATAATCTTCTTGAGGCTATTGGAAATATAATTCTAAGTTGCCGCACACATGCATATTTTGTAGCCGGTAAAAATTAACATTCGTTATGCCTTCATGAAAATGTGTTACGCACGCTAGAGACACCCAAGTCAAAAGGTAAATCGTGAAAAGTGAAAACCTGACGTTGTCGGGACAAAATATATTGAAACACGAAAAATCGACAAAGAACTCGGGAAAACTCGTTACAAAGCGTTCAAAAGGTTTCATTTCCATTCAAATCTCTCGTGAAAGATAATGCTCTCCCTTCACTCTGCGTCTTGTTGCTCTGCTCCCAGAATGAAAACCCTTCAATTCCCACCCTTAACAATCCCTTATAGTGTTGTGAAAATCCTCAGAGCTCGATGTTGCGCCAGTGCAGACAAAAATGGAGAACCTATCGCCAATTTCGCTGGCGTCCAATTGGAGGAAACCGTTGATACGAAAGCAGGAAAGCTAAGGCTCGATTCTTGGATCTCTTCTCGTATTGTTGGTATTAGTAGAGCTCGCGTGCAATCAAGTATTCGTTCCGGCTTAGTTAGTATTAATGGACAAGTTGTCAATAAGGTAGTTTTGTCTGCTCAAATATAATCATTGGAATCAATTTTCTCTGTTTTATACACTGCGAAGATGAACAATAACTGGAAATTTCTCACGCTCAACTGCATCTTCTTCATTCTATTTGGGTTGCAAATAAGATAACAAAATCTTTACCTTACTCTTCGTGTTGAGACCTGTTTACTTTGGTTTTGAATAGTTTGGGTTAAATAATTGTTGCCTGAGCAGGTTTCCCATAATGTGAAGGCTGGGGATAAGGTGAATTGCACAATTTCAGAGTTGCAACCTTTAAGAGCTGAAGCTGAAGAGATTCCTTTGGATATTGTTTACGAGGATAAAAATGTACTCGTTGTTAACAAGCCTCCCCACATGGTAAATATCAATTTTCTACTCAAAAGAAAATACATGAAAAGAAAGGAATTGTAACCGAAGTAAAGCTTTGTTTGGAATTGAGGGGTTGCTTTGAAACTACAACTGCTATAGGATGAAATCTCTGAATACCAAAATTAGGGGAAAAATGAATGGTTTCCATTAAAAATTGGAGTTTAATGGACAATTTAACCACTGGACTTTCAAATCACTCCAGAAGCATAGCAGTCTCTAAATAAGTGTAAATCTATTGTTACTTCTTAATCTTTGAAAATCATCATTGGTGCTTTTTGAAATTGCAATGAATTCCTGTTTCTTTACAGGTTGTTCATCCAGCACCAGGCAATGCTACTGGCACACTTGTAAATGGAATTCTTCACCATTGCAGTCTCCCGGATGTTGCATTTTCAAATCAAGAAGTTTTTTCAGATACCGAGGATATTTCTGATGATGAAGAGTTGGGCTCAAGTATAAACGGGGCATCTGTCCGCCCTGGGATTGTGCACAGATTGGACAAAGGCACTAGTGGTTTGCTGGTGGTTGCAAAGGTGACATTTTTGCGGTTTGATAACAACTCTAAGGAGCAAAACTTAATATTCTATTTAACATTTTCCTTGTGCTCCTGATTGTCAAATTGGCAATTAGGTTGGCATACACTTCCTTAATATATTACATGTTAATGGCAGGATGAATATTCTCATGCTCATTTATCAGAACAATTTAAGTTACATACTATCCAGAGGGTCTACATCAGTCTTACATCTGGAGTGCCCTCTGAATCTTCTGGCCGTGTTGAGGTTCCAATTGGTCGTGATCCAAATAACCGAATTCGTATGACTGCTATACGTGGGTTAAATAAACATGGACAGGCACGCCATGCTGCTAGTAGGTGATTTATGGTCCTCCACCTAATTCTGTTTGACATTCTTAATAAGTAGCATTCTTAGTGATTGGTGGAATTCACTTTTGCTAGTCTATTGGTCACTCTCAACAGTTGAGTCTATTTATATGTAGTTAGTAAATATATAAACCATTGAGAATGCAGTGGGGCAGAGATGTTCCAACGACTTCAATTTGGTTGGATCATGACAATGAAATTTTGCCTTACTCTTCCAATTATCTTTGCCTTAATGGCAGCATGGATTTCAATCTTTAGGATTTAGATCACTTTTGACACTTATGACGGTGAAACTTGAATGATGAGACTGATAGAAGCAGTTCCAAATCAGTTCAAGAGGTTTCTATAATTTGTTATATAAATGTACTTCGATAACATTTTGCTTGCCAAGTATCTTGCTCTACATTTCATCATGTGCATTTCATTATCACATTATTTTTGCATCTCTAATTTATTAAAATTGGGAGTCATGAAGGGACTCAAATGATTCAGGAGAACTGACATGTATGCTTCCCACTTTTACTTTGATTAAGGTAGAAGACTTGTTTTCTGTTTCTTTGGCGTCTCACATTGTAATTACTCTCTGACACGACATGTGTACATAAGAAGAGTTTCTTCTCATCCAGCTGCTCACAAATTAATGAATTCCATGTGTTTCCCAAGTTATTGATCTATGATGCACGTTAAATCAAGTTCGTTCAACCTTTATCAGGTATAAAGTAATAGAAATTCTTGCTGGTGGTGGCTCAGCTCTGGTGGAATGGAGATTGGAAACAGGGCGCACTCATCAGGTACTGCATGCTGGACAAATTGTTTAGCCTGTATAAACCAATGATGACAAATCAGATCTATTGCTTTGAGTGAATTTTATACTTGCATCTATTTTCACTCAACTTAAAGTTCAAGAAGCATATAATTTTCTTGTTTCCATTTAAATCATGCTATTGTATTGTGTCATCAAATTGCTGGAAAAGCCCAAATTGTAGAAGTTTGCACTCTCAATCTGGGAATTGTAATCTTTGTAATAGATCCGTGCACATGCAAAATACATGGGAATTCCTCTATTAGGTGATGAAGTGTATGGAGGGACCAAGAACATGGTAATGTCGCTGCTTCAGCCTCGGACTTCGCCTAGCTGCCACCAAAAACTTCTGAAATTGGTTTCTGGATTAGAGAGGCCCTGCCTTCATGCTTTTGCTCTTGGGTAAAGAACAAATGTCAACCTCCATCATCTGCTTTTCAAATGTTTATACCATTAGATTATATGCAAAAGTTTTGTTAACCCCAGTATTTTGTAGGTTCACGCATCCATACACAGGAGAAAAGATACATTTTTCGTACCCTCCGCCTCCAGACTTTGCTGAAACTTTGAGCCAGCTTCGGGAATTTGGCACGGAGAAGGTATTTTCTACAATATTAGCTTCTTATGTTTGGACGCTTTTCACATCATCATTTGCTTTGCGTATGCTTTCAACTTGGCAATATCACAAATTCATCTCAAATCATTGTCTTAGTTTTTGGTTGTTGAAATCAGCCAAAATTAGCTCAAGTTCTCTTGTTAATGATAGTAGGAACAACAGAAATGATTCCCAAATCTTATCGTCAAGTATCTGATTTGCAGCCTTGAGAATGAATCTTTAAAGCACAAGGTGTAAAGACATGGCTGACAACGCACAGGAGGGGGTAAAAAAGTATAATACTGCTAGCCAAGAACCTAGCCATGGGTTTGGTCCAGATAATTGACATTATTTCAATATTTGTCGTCAAAGCAAAGCTTTTTCCTTTTTTTCCTGTAAATATAAAGCTCTAAAAGGTAACAAGAAGGATGTGGAGGGATAGTAAAGCTTTCCACGGGAAAAATTATGGAAATGTTAAAATGATTGATGAATTTGAAACGTCAAATGCTTCACCGAATTTGTTTAGAGATTTTTTCAGGAGATCAGTTGCTCATATTTTATTGTAACCAGTATGATAATTATAATTTACCATTCAAGCACCGTTGTCTTGAGCCACAAACTATCTAGTAGCATTGTATTAACAATACAGGAAGCATATAGCTTGTATTTCGGAATTTATTTTGTTGCTTTACAAATGACTGAAAACATTTGTTGCAACCAACCTTTCTGTTTGTTAATAATTCTATAAGTAAAAACTCACATACTCTAAATCAAATTCTATTTTTCAAATGATGGATGAACAAAGAAATCAATACCTAAACGGTGAAATCTCGACCTAAGTGTCAGGTGGCCCTCGATGCAAAAGGAAAGATTCAAGATGTAGACAACTTTATAGTCCTGCCAAGAAGAAATAGAAGGGTTAAAGAAATTTGTATGTCAATGAAAATCAACAGTTTTACGAATTCCATAAAGCCTCAAAAGCTATCTTATTGTAAACGCATGTTGACAAAGATTCTGTTTTCTTAAATATTCAGATGGCCACAAATTGTCATTGATTTCACTAATCACTCGCTGGGCCTTTTTAGCAATACAAGATGATTATATTTCCTACAACAATTCCATTTTGAGAAAAGCACTTGCCAAAGGACATGAACGCACTTGGATTCATTGGGAATTTATTTAGCCAGAGAAGTCATGGAAATGTAATTCAGTATTAAAAGAAAATGAATCATGGCTCACAATTTTAGTCGGTAAGCATTAAAACAATAAATCAAGCTCCATCCTAACATATTAAATTCATAAGCTAGAAACTTAAAACATGTTGTACAAAATTTAGCTAGTTTTGACACTGAGAATTACCTCCATATGTGATATAGCTTAAACTTTGTACTTGTGAAGATGCATCCACTTTGTAGCTGACCATTTGTTCCCTCTAATCACAGGGCAGCCACCTATCCATAAATAAATTAAACACCGTATTAAAGTACTGAAAGTCTAAAACCATTTGCTAGAAACGAAAGATAACTTCCGCTATTGTCTTAATAATATTAGGAATGCAATAAACAAATAAGAGCCAACTCTATGCCTTCTGAAATGCAAGACAAATTGCTGAATCACTCTTGAATTACAGTTAAAGCTAGGGGAAAATTTTTTTGAAAAATGCAAAATTTCTAACCATGTAAACTTGAAGGATCTAGTGTGGCATCAGGTCTCATGCTCCAAAATAGCAATGCATCACCCATTTTTGGCTTTACAGAGAGACCTTGTTTGCCGCATTCAGACAACTCATTCCACCATCGCACAGAGCTAAAATTTGCTTTGGTAGCAGGAAACACTGTCTCACCCCCTTCTTCAACATCAGACCTGAAATAGCAGTGGAAAAGAGAAAACATCAACTTTCTGTGAAAGATGTATCTAAACATAAGTCTTTGTAAATGTTGGCATATTCCGAGATGTTAAGAAGCAACTGAATCTTACAAATACATAAGAAGTGTGGCCATCCGTTGGCCTCCATTCTTAGTATTGAACTCATCAAGGAAGTAATCATAATGAGCATCATATTTCTGTCCAGCTTCATAATGAAGAACTTGAATTCCTTCTCCATGGTCTGTAAATTGTAAAGTTAGCTTGAATAGACAACAATGTCTTGAATTGAAAACTAACTAATAACAGTAAACCAGGGATTGCACCTTCCTTGTTCATCACTGATAAAAAAAATCATAGACAGGCAGGCAGCAGCAATGGAGAATGAAAGAAAAAAAAATTGAACTAAAAGGCAACAAAATGCACATAAATAGGAGGGGAAAAGCAAGTGAGTGAGCATACTTCAACTGACCATGGTATTGTGTAGAAATATAAAGGAGCAATGTATTATTGCATTTACATCAGCATCCAGATTTTATGTAGCCAACCGCTAATAAATACAGAAGTTTTCTTGAGTTGAGTAGAGATAAGGCATCATACAAACTAACTGGTTGAAGGAAAGCCGAAAAAAAGAAACATATATATCTCCATAGGCACTCTGGAGAAATATACAGAATGAGAGAAAAAAAAATTTAAAATAACCCATGCTTGCAGTTCTTGAAATTCATATTAGTAAAGGAGTAAACAAGATAGTATACTTTAGAGAGATTGAGCATAAGAAACAGAAACATTTCTCCTTTTGAAAGATATTTGCCTTCAGTATCACAAAAGTAAACTAGTCAGGACATTTTATTAATAAATTTTATGTCTGTGTTAATTCCAATCAAAAATCCTCTTGATGAAAAATTTATTTTACAATCAAAAAATAGAATTTCGGCTGGAACTTTTAAGATATCAGATCCTCACCTATGGGAATAAAGGTGAAATCTGCTATCCTTTGCTCAATTTGCCCAATAATTTTATCTTGTTCTCTTCTCAGAAACATACCCGAGCTTGTGCGCACCCTACAGACAAGAGACATCAAATTCCTTAATACAATTTAACAAATCATGGTTCAGATCCTTGCTTCTTTTTCCGCTGTTAATGTAATTTTCAAATAAAATGAAGATATCTGGTAGCTAGGAAATGCAAACCTGCTATCTTTACTCCGACCAGTTTTGCTATCAACAACTGTTGACTTTACCATGTGAGGTTTAGCAAGATTTATCAGGTATTCACATTCTGCCTTGGACTGTACAAATCAATATTTTCGAGTCAACTTTATTATGAAAATAAAGCTTTCTATTCGACACATAAGAATGAATATGCCAACATAAAATGAATTAACCAATGGGTTTGCTGGGATTAACTGGTTACACACATATATGACTGACCAATAACTTAAGAAGGAACACAACGTTTAACAAGAAATGACTGTATATATTTCCTAGGTTTCTGGTTTAATTAAATAAACATAGCAGCAACACTTTCATGATGTAGAAGCATCTGGACTAAAAGTAGAAAAAATAACTAACCAGAAAATTATGATAAATGAAAGCTCTGGGCTCCCAAGAAACAATTTCGGTCCATCGCTCTGCTATCTCCTCCGTCATTCTGAAACAAGAAAACTTGCGTGAACTAAGGTTAAAAAAAAAGAAGCAAAATTCCCACTATCCTTCATCCTCTTCCATTAGTAATTCAAAAATTAAACTACAAGGATTTTCCATAACTTTCCCAAAACAATTAAGCCTTATTTCGTAATGCACGTAACGATATTTTATTTACCTTAATTAATAAATACCAATTTTAAGAAAAGAAGAAAGAGTTCGATACATACTTTTCAATTGCCTGGCGCCTGTAAGCGCTGAGATCATTTGGCGGATAATCATCGTCCCCAATCGTAAGAGAGAAAATTCCCATAGCCAGAAGCATCAACAAAACAATTGTTAGCATGAAAAGCACTGACAAAACGAGTTTTAATGTGGACCATTTCTTGGCGTGTAAACGAGCGTTCCTCAATTTCGCCATTATTCAACACAACTCAAAACCCCAAAACCGATTCCTAATTTTTAAAATTATGTAACTCTACTTCAAAGAATCAGCTTTGTTTTTTCTCCTTTGATTCTGCAAGGGTTGAGAAGCGAAGCTGTTAGCTCCCGACTCAATCAGATACTGAGATACTTTATTTCTGTATGCATAATTTTGTAAATTGCAACGGGTTCAGGAGGAAAACTTGAATGACTAAATTACCCCAAATGTGGTGCATATTCAAAGAGTTTCTGCGGTCAAATAGTTGGATAATTTTGTCATTCAACTCGATTCGTGGTTTATTTTTCCACCCTTTTGGGCTGTGGGCAGCACCAGGTTTCCACTACAGTAAAGCTTGAAATGTAAAGTCTTCGCTGAACAATACATTTTCCAAAAAAAATGATTTAAAGTAAATAATTTAATTATCAAATCTTTAATTTAAATTATAATTGTCTTATTTAAATAATCACAACTCCCAGACATAAGCCTCTGTATACTAGCACGGAAAGTGATAAAAGAAATTAAACAAATGACAAAATTGCAAATTTGGTACTGCATATTCAGATTGTGTACTCTTCAACCTCGTGCCAAGTAACACGTAAGTTACCATGGGTAGATAGATAAAACCATTGACTCGGTTCCCGAAAACAGTAGACAACCGAAGCCTGCCCTGTTTTAAATCCATTGGCTTCCTTCTTGGAATAACTAGTTTGTTGACAAACAAACCTTGGCCACGTTACAAGTTTAAGGCCATTTAATGAAAGTGGACGCCAGACCTATCGATAATTGCGGTGCGCAACATTTAAATATAACATTTAAGTAATTGACAATTTTGCATTTGCTTAGTAAAAACATAATTTGTCAATTGGAAGGATAGGACTGTATCAAAGAATAATTATTTTTTTAATTTAATAAAATTATTTATTAAAGACATCTCATTTTAATTAAAGTTATTCTTAGTTATTAAATATATCTAGTATTATATAATAAATTATAAATAATTTATCTTTTATTAAAATAATTATAAATAAATTTTTATATTCATGTATAATATCTCAATAAATAAAAATAATTAATTTTTTATTAATTATTTTTATTTAATATATGAACTAAATTTTATTCTAAATATTTTTTATCGATTTTTTTTAATACATGCACCATTGCCATGATAGCATCATCAAAATTCACCAATAATATTCTCTTCTTTTTTTTAGTTTTAATATAATTATTATTGAACATTCTCTCAAACTTTCTCTTTTATTATTTCATAAATCTCACTCATTATTTACTATGATTGTCATTCTGTACCAACTTCTTTAATGTTAGTTATCAATACTGCTATTCAAGGTTATCAAAAACGTGATTTTAATTAAAATCGTTTTTTATTTAAAAAAACGGAACGTAAAATCGAAACGTAAAAACGGAATTTTTAATAATATATAAATAATAAAATATTTAAAATATTTTTATAAATTAATAAAATCGATTAAAATCGATTAAAATTAATCAAAAACGGTAAAAAACGATCAAATATTTATACTGTTTTACTGTTTTCGATTTTAACTAAAATCGAAAATATTTTCTTGTGAAAAACGTTAAAAACGTAGTTTTTACTGTTTAAAAACGCGATTTTGATAACAATGCTGCTATTACCTTTTGTAAATTTTTTACAATTTTGTTGATATATTATGTTTATTTTTATACATCAACTTCTTAAATGTTAACTGTTAATATTATTGTATTGAGATTACCTTTTACAAATTTTTTATAATTTTGTTACTGTATTATAGTTATATTTGTTCGCCAACTTTTTTAATGTTGGTTGTCAACATTATTACTGCTGTGTTATGGTTTCTTTTTGTATATTTTCTATAGTTTTGTTATTATGTTGAAGTTGTCTTTATGCATCAACTTCTTTAACGTTATTTGTTAATACTATTATTACTATTATTGAATTCTGATTATCTTTTGAAAGATAATGACTTTTTACAATGTGTTTGTCTAATTTTATGATTTAGTTTTTAAATTCAAAATTATGAAACTTTTTATAACTTTGAATTTGAGAGAAGATATTAGAGTTATCTTATAATAATTAGAATTATTATTAATTATTAAGTATATTTAGTACTATATAATAAATAGAGATAAATTTATCTTATATTAGAATAATTATCTTAGATTTATTTTTTATCAATTATTTTTATATGGTATCAAGGTAAATTAAAAAAAAAATTTATACACCCATAATTATGAAATGCAATTTCTTCTCTTGAAACATTAATCGAATGAAACGAAAATTGCTCATAGAATTTAAGAAAATTCTATTTTAAAAACTATTAGAACAATAGAGATAAATTGAAAAATTAAACCAAATTATTGATTCTAGTGGTCGAGGACCTTTTCTTCACTAATTAAGGCACCCCTTTGTTAGTGCAAACTAGTTCAACACTGCTTAAGGGCCCCATTTGTTATTAGTATATATAAAATAACGCAAATAAAATTTGAGAATTATGGTCTTATTGATTAATAAAATGTCGGTTGCCGCAAGAGAGTACACTCAATAAAATTAGTCTTTTACCATGTAAAAGTCAGCGCCCCTTTTTCTCATCCAACAATGGAACATGTTCTTACGCCAACAGTTCTCAAAGGGCAGCGTCTTTGTTTTTTGAGAAAGGCAGCGTCTTTTCACTTTAAAGCATTAGCTATCCTTTGTCTTACTGATGCAGGAAGAGAATGAAGACATACCAAACCGTTATCTTCAGTTTGAAAATTGGAAATTACACCAATTAATTTGTAAGAGATTTTAAGGAGAAGAGATACCGAATTATAACGGTGAAAAACAAATCAACCTGTGTACACTAGGGTTTCCAGTCAGGGCATGATCAAATGTACTTGTAGAGGAGATCTGAACATGGTAAAAGATGTGTATCCCAGGTGAAACTTCGATCATGGAGATCTGGCTTCAAGGCCTAAGGTATAAAGCATTAGTTGAACGTATAGCTTTTTCTTTAGTGTGCTGAGTAGGGGTCTGGTATTAATTTTTGTAAATTACAGGGTAATTTATCAAGTCAAAGAACCAAATCGAAATATGCTATCTGGCTATGTAGATCTTCATCACTGCAATTGAATTCCCCTATGGTTTATTTTTCTCTTTAGTTTTTGTCCAAGTAAATTATAGAAAAAATATGGAAAAAGGCATTTCAATTCAGTACTCCTTAATTTACGTTAATAAGTTAGTGAGTGGAGAGTTCCTCATTTTTTACTATTTTTTTTTATTTATTTAGGGCAGTTTAAGATTGTTGTAGCTTTTAAAAATTTTGCTTAATTACCATTAAATTTTTAATAAGACAAATGATTAAAATAAATATAATATAAGTGATTATTATTTTCATAAAAATTAATACATAAATTATAAATTTATATTACTTATTTTTTAAAAAATCAATTTAATTAAATATATTTAATTTTAATAATAAAATTATACAAATAATTTACTATAATTATGTCTCATATCAAATACAACATAACACTGTATGGATCATTTAATTCTATTATTTATAATTTTCACTCCTTCCAAAGTTACTCATCACAGTCCGCGCGCGCACACAAAAATAGAAATTTAAACTTTGTCTACCAAATTCACAAATAAATTAGGGTTATATGTAGATATGATTTACTTCCTTTACTAAAACAAAATAATAATAATAACAATAAATAAAAATATATACAATAAATTAGGATTATATGCGAGTGTAATTTAATTCCCTTTACTAAAAAAATGATAACAATACATAAAATATAATAAAAATATATACAATAAATTAGGGTTATATGCAAATGCAATTTTCTTTTCTTTACTAAAATAAAAATAATAATGATGATGATAATATAAGAAAAATATATAAAAAAATAGAAATTACAATAAAAAAATTAAAAAGAGAAAAAGTTCAAAATGACAAAAGAATATACAGAAAATCAATATATACCATAACATCACCCATGAACGAGCAAAGCAAGGATGAAGGATGCTGTAAAAATAAAATGACAGAGCCCCTAAACAATAGTATTTATCATATCAATAATTATATATCAAAACTGTGTATTAAATTATCTATAGGGAAGGAGTATTTGGAGCAACCCTGTCGGTTGGTTTGGTGATGGGATTGCACATGTGAATCTTAAGGTCTCAAATTTGATTTCTATTCTAAATTTTTTTTTTTGTTGAAGTGTTAAAGGAGTCAGGTTAAAGGGTTTGTCCATTATATATAGTTCCTGTATACGTATCATATGATTTAAGACAATTATCAGATGATTCATGAGGTCTCACCCTCATAAAATGTATTGGACCATTGTGTATGATCCCTGTGTACGCATCCTATGATTTAGGACGGTTGTCAGATGATCCGTGAGGTTTTGTCTTTAGAAGATGCACCGATATCAACGTGTATGATTCATGTACATGTACCTTATGATTTAGGATGATTATCAGATAATCTGTGAGATCTCATATTTAGGGAGTGCATCGATCTCATATTTGACTGGACGTCTTAATAATAACTAGATATACAAGTTTTTCTTATATATAAAAAAAAAAAAATCGAGTAATTATACGACAGCACTGACCCAACAAAAAATTTACATGAACATGTCTCGTATTTATACGTTTTACCAACATCATTTTGAAATTTGCTTTTGATTAACAATAATCACAATTTAAAGCCATGGGTGCACGAACTAAAAAGTAATTTGAAACAACCGTCGTATGATACAATACTAGGATGAATAATTTCAAAACCATCGAGCCTGAGAGATGGACCTCTTCTCTAACAAACTTTATATTTTGGCCCAAAACACTAACAAAATCCAGCCCGTCCCAGAAACAGGCCCATCTTAGCCGAATAAACCCTGTACATTCACATTCTACATCTCGAAGCATGCAAGCTTCACGTGTCATAAACGATTTTTTTTTAATTCAAATGAGCCAAGTTCTGCAATTGATAAAATTAGATTTAGTTGTTTATATTTTTTAAATGTAAACTAGCATTTTTTACCTGGTGTGCATGAACGCTATACGAACTCTACTCTTTCCAAGACTCACACTCTCTCACATCTTTTCTTTTCGCAATAATTGGATTCATTTTAGGGGTGGCAATTTGGGTCACGACACGATTATTCGACACGAATTTGATATAATTAAACGGATTCAAATTTAAAAATTTTGACACGAATAATAAATGGGTCATATTCGTGTCACACGATTAATAATCGTGTCGAATTCGGATTTGACCTTGTGAATTCGTTTATTCGTTTAAAACACGA
>JAVXUL010000002.1:1433791-1448019 GCA_035590515.1 Trichilia minutiflora | reverse complement strand
ACAACGACCTTTCGTCTATGAAGCACGGATACAAACACATAATATAGGTGCGATACAAGTATGGTAACAAGATAATTAAAAAAAAATGAAGATACGGATAGGCGAGAAATAACAATAAAAATTTAATTAATAATAATTAATTATTATATCTTTAATTTTATAATATAATTTAAATCATAAATTTAAATCACTTTAAATCGCATTTTGTTATTTAGTTTGGATTGATTTATAACATATTAATATATTGGATTGAATTTATTTATTTTTAAATTATAATATACAATTCAATTTAAAATTTTATTTCTAAATTACATATATCCATCCTTAATTAACATATAAATATTTTACCTCGTCGGAACTATATATAGTACAACACCAATACATAGTCAGTTAAGTCGTATCAGTGCTTCACAGCCTTTTGTAGTTCCCAAGTTTAATAACCACCGGGACAAATTAGCCAATTGAAAACAATTATGCTATTTTAATTATCGCATCTTTCAAAACTTCACAATATTCTATGTAATTTGATGAAGTTGGTTTCTGCGTGAACGAACTTCTAGTTCAATGCAGATGAATAAAGTCAAAGAATATAACATTTAAACCCAACATGGCCTAGCTAGTTATATACGGCTGGCTGTAAAACTATTTTACCTTTAATTTTCCCATGGCAGAGGAAACGTTAACAATTCTTGGTGAATCTGATAATTGAAGGAAAGGAACAAGTGTTTCACACATTCTTTTGGCACCATAGTAATTTGTTTGAACGCATTTTTCAGCTAATTCATAAGATTGAGATAGTATTTCATCCCATTTGATCGGTACACCACCCTGAATATCATTGATAAAAAACTCGATCTTAGTGATTCTGTTCATATAATACTCCCAAATATATGATAGATTACATATACAAGGTAAGGGTATAACATATATATCATAAAGCTTGTGTAGTCAAAACAATTGGCAAAGGATACAATAAGTAATGGATGAATTTTAAAGGATGAACTTAGATGGATTGGATCATACATGTTATTCAATTTCCTTGATATTACATGTAATTCCAAACTCATCCTGGCTATGAAACAATTCAAATGCACAAAGTACCTTGACATAACCTGATAAAGCATCATCATCCACAGCGAGTCCACTAATTCCTGCATTGTTCACCTGCCAAAAAGTAAACCACCACTTGTCACCAAACAGTTTATAATGCAACATAAATAATCATATAATTCAGTTATATTTGCAAAAATTCAAAGACATCGATACTGAATCATACCAAAATATCAAGCTTTCCAAATTGACTCTTAATGAAATCTGCCAGAGAGTAAATACTTCCAGGGTTGGACACATCAAGTTGATGAAAGACAACATTATGATAGCCAGAATTTTTTAGTTTTTCGACTGCTTCCACACCCAACTTCTCATTTCTGGCTGCTAGCACCACAGTAATACCATTGCAAGCTAATTGCCTACAGACTTCAAACCCTATTCCCTTATTTGCTCCTGTAACAACTGCATACCTGAAGATAGAAATTTATTAGCCGATTGCATTTTTTTTTTCACCTTGAAAAAACGAGAAACTATCAAAGTGTAGGAAAAAAAATTTTATGACCTCTTTGTTACTTCTTCCATTGGAATGATGATGAGGTTTCGCACTTGTGTTGGAAGTGTAAAAACGGTGAAGAGATATAAATAGACGTAGAAGGGAGAAGAAGGGAGATCCAATTTGATGTGTTTACGTGTCACCATGAACACCTTTCATAGAAAGAATTATATATCCTCATCACAGTGATATATAGAAAACAAAAAAAAAATGGTAAAAGTCAAGAAAGCTCGACATTGTTGTCCTTCTTAATTATTAAACACAGATAAAAAGTAGAAAAACTCACCATGGTTGGACTTTCTTTGACAATGACGGAAATTTCTACTCTATAGAAGAGTATCATTTTAATTGATCATATTTTAATATTAATCAATTACGTTCCTATGTTAAAAAAAATTCCTTCAACAAATGTATTTTAACTTTTATATGAATATTGAAGTAATTTTGGATTTTTACGTTTTACAATTAAAATAGAATATTTTGTAAAGGAAAAAAAGGTTAAAAAAATACTTATAATAAGATGATAAAATAAATGAGTTGATGATGAAAAAATAATGTATCTTTAAAATTTTATTTCAAGTAATATAATATTATGATGATTAATAAGTTAAAATATTAATATAAAAATAATAAATTAATTGAGCTCAATATACATTATGTACACCTAAAGTTGTGTATATGATGAGACGGGTTATGTAATTTTATTATGATTTTATACTTTATATTTTTATTAATTATATTAAAATTTTATTTTTAATTAATTAAAAATATTATATCATATTAATTTTCTAAATAAAAAATTTATAAATCCTTAGTATTATAAGTTACTTCATCTTAAAAATATTATTACTTATGAAAAGTAGAACAGATAATTTATATTTTGAATTATTAAGATTTTTTATATTTTATGCAAAAGATCAATTTTATTTGAATTATCTCTTTTTGTGCTGCCTTGATCCATATGTAATATATTAAGATTTTTGCATTAATAAATAAAAAACAATTTGTATTTCTCTTTAATAATTGAAGGAATTAATATGATTAGACATCAATTAAAATTTTTGGGAGTGACATAATGAATACGAGAAATATGATGGTTATATGATGAATATTGAAAATTACACCATTAAAGCCATAGTTTACTGAAAAAGCAGGAATTTTTACATCAATTTTTTGACCAACACAAATCTTAAAATTTTCGAACTCCTTTGTAATGGTGTGGATGTAAATTCTTAATCAACTGCTAATTATAATATTAGACATGTTATAGATAATAATATGATAACCAAATGACATGGAAAACTTCTTCTAACCGTTGGATATATCCAACGGACTAAAAGCTGTTAACGTCTAAAAAGTAAATATATTATAATTTTAATATATTCTTTATTTTTATTTTTTCCTATTTCCTTGTTACTTTCAGTTTTTTTCTATTTTCTTGAAATTTTTGTATTCTCTCTTGCTTCACCGTTTCTCTAATTTTAATTACTATTCACGGGGATTTTAGAATATATCTCACCCTTTATCAGAAAAAACAAAAATAAAATTTTTTCCTTGAAAAATAATTTTGTTAAATAAAAAAAATAAATAACAAATTTTTTAC
Organism: Trichilia minutiflora; assembly: GCA_035590515.1. Classification (NCBI taxonomy): domain Eukaryota; kingdom Viridiplantae; phylum Streptophyta; class Magnoliopsida; order Sapindales; family Meliaceae; genus Trichilia; species Trichilia minutiflora. The sequence continues at coordinate 1,444,813 of JAVXUL010000002.1, read as the reverse complement.
ACTTAATTTATATTTTATTAATAATCATTATATCCGGTAAAGATTAAATTTCATACATAAAATAAAAACATAATTAATATACTTTAAAAATTTTATCTTTAATATATAAAAAAAAAAATTGTTGAGCCTTCCTCAATATATATATATATATATTATTTGAAAAAAAATACGGAGGTAATATATGAATATCCAATCAACAAGACATGTGATAGGAGGTCAGGTATAATTTCATGATGCTCTCTTCTCAGGTATACTTTATCTCAGGTATTCCGGTTCAGTAATTCTACCTTCTTAATTATCTGCCGATTCAGGGATTTCACCATTCCATATAAGAATTGGACATCCATCAACAAGACACGTGGCAGGAGGCCAGACGGATCTAAAAAGTCTCTATCTCAGGGGCATTTCATCCCAGGTGTCATCTGGCTCAAGGATTCCATTATCTCTGATAATATCCACCCCAGACATCCTGCTTCCCAGGAGAATCATCGTCGTCTCAGGCATCCGACAGTTAGAATTTGCAGTCATCCATCGACTCAGGAATCAGATAGCTTCCCAGAAGAATTGTCCTAGGCCATAAGTTCCCTTATTGCTGGCTCTCAGGCAATCCATGACCAGAGTGTTAATGGACATGTGCCCTTCCCACTCAAAAATAGGAATGATTGATGACAACTGGCTCATTAAAAGCACCTGTCCCATCCTCTGACCATTTTCAAGTGATGGGATGGTGACAGGCCTACAAAGTCTGTAAATGTGACAGTATCATTAAAGAAAATCAGCTGCACATTGTCCCATGTCAGATATCACATTCTTCTCATTCTCGATTGTTAAGTCACATCACTATTCAAAGAAATGACATTATATAAATCAAACTTCTTCAACAGTAAAGAGGTTGGATTTCTTGTTACTTGTAAAATTGGATTTTGTTTCCTAAAGATACTTGAGCCACGCAGAGAGATTGAGAGAGATCCGACAGCCTCATTACCGTCGTTTTCCCTTCACTATCTCCTGGGTGTAAATTTTACACATTTTTCTCTCATTCTCAGTTCGTTCCGATTTTCTTTGTGCTACCTTTACCGGAAATACATTTTATTCCTTCACCTTTTTTTTGACTTAGGTATCGGAATTTTTCCGTCATGAATTCCTTCCGATATTACTATGAGGTGTTTACTTTCTTTGCAGGTTTAGGAGCTCTATCGAAAACAGTTACGTTCGCAATCATTCTTCGATGTAGAAATCGTCGTCCGACAAACAGTCACATTACCCTCATACTTCATCAGTTGAGTTATTCCATATTGACTGCAAGGAGAATCACGAATAATTCTTACACTAATATATATATATATATATAATTAAATTTTTAATTATAATTATAATTATAAAAGTAATTATAATAATTTAATATTTTCTATATATTCTCATTTCATTGGATTGGATTGGATTGGATATTTTGATTGAAGTCTTTTCCCTAAATAATTCATGAGCCTACAAATACAATTAGGATACGTTTGCCCTCCAATCTTGACTTTTCGCAACTAAAAACATGACGACTAGTGAGATTCAATTATGAAGTTGTAGAAAAACAAGTAGAAAAAGTTGTTGTAATTTTTGTTGGCACATACCCAGGACCCATCATGAAAATCTAATTCAAAGAGGAACTTCAAAACCCACTTATATATTTCGAAAACATAATTGGACAACAAATTAAAAGTAGATATATTTTTCTCTATATTTTATTAGACATGATTAAATCTTATAAATAGATAATTTATCTAAAAAATAAAATAAGATCAAAAATATAAATTTATTTTCTTTTAAAAAATAAAATATAAAATATAAAAAGAATATTTTCATTGGACCATTCTCAAAAAATAATATTTTACTATAAAAGTATACATATATATTAGTTATATATTTTTGAACTCTGTCAATTATTTTGTTAGTAAAATTAAAAAAAAAAAAAAAGGTTAATCCAATAATCTGTCGTACCCATGTTTTATGCTTAGGGGAATAACTTTTTGCTCCTATTAAAATCTTGGCATCTACTAATATTATCAGTCAAGGGCTTATAAAAAGTTGGAAGTTTAAATTTAGCAATCAAGAGTCTACCATGAGTTTAAATTGTTGATCTACGGCCATTATTGTAATCAAGGCTCTCCTCCTGCAACTCCACTAGTTTGGTTATTGATGAATTAATAGCCTGCTTAAGTCGACTTACAATTTCTAACGAATCTACTATATCATGAAATGATGATATGTTAATAAATGCGTTCTTTCTTGAACAAGATCAGTTAAGGTTTAATCATATAATCTTGTATGACATGTCGACTGTTTAACAACAAATGATTTGACGACATTAATTTGAATTAGGAGGAAAATAGTCGTAGCTAATCATCACTCTTCCAAACGCATCAAGCATTGTTCACCTGCCTGCACAGCATCCAAACACACCACGGTAAAAATAATACTAATTGCTTTTAACAGCGATAAATTTTACAAAATTCGCATTTTATAAAGTGCAGATGTATGCACTTGAAAATTTACAACTATTCACAAACATAATTTGTACATACAAACAGTTATTTGGCACAAATATATACCAAGATGTCAAGCTTCCGGAATTGGTTTCCGAGGAAATTTGCAACCGAAGCAATACTATCAGGATCTGTGATGAAAAACCAGAAGATCAAAAGAGTAAGAATATTGTATGAAGAAATTCTGATTGGCTTTAAGGCAATGAAAAATAGATCTCATTTTCAGCTCGGCAGTCAGGGCTAGCTGTAGGAAATCTAGGGGCTTCAAGGAAATAATATTATTATTATGAGGTGCTCTTGGATTAAAAAAATAATAATCTCAGTATAACCATTATTCATTTAAATTTATATCATATAATAATGTCAAATATAAAGTATCCCTAATATTACTACATTATATTTAATTTAATATTTTATATTATCGATTTTAATTATTAGTGTTACAGTTAATAATATTTTATACAAGGGAATATCAAAAATAGGGTAATGCTATGATTAAAGGAATATATTTGAGATTTAGAAACAATTATTAGTAATTTAATGCTGAGTCCTCACCTCCGTTTAAAAAGGGTTCAATTCTTATTTAAGAACACAAATAGAAGATTTAAGTCCCTTGAGAAAGCTTAATATAAAGCTGCATGCATCATCCATGACCATCTATTAACTAGTTTCATTGCATCCAACGATATATTATCCTTAATTTCCAAACAGATAACATAGTTATTTGGAAAACATAATCTAATTTGACCATAAAAGAGATGCCCAGACGAGCCGCCAGGAGGTGGCAGAGCCAACTTCACAGGACTTTTGGGCTCCTTCAACAACAGTTGAGAGGCTAGTATTGCAAGTTATGTCCGTTTTGACAAGTACTAGACAAACAAAATTCACCAACAATTCTGGGCATTTCTTGTTGCGTAGGCATTAAGAGCCGCTTTCGAGACAATGTAGGAAGTTAAATGTGTAGGTGCATTCTTTTAATTTCTATCAATACGTCTTTGAACTCCTTCATAAACATATGCAACACCTCATCTACTATCTTTTCTGTAAGGCTTTCAGCATCACTTAACATTCTTTTAGCCCATTTACTCGGGATATTCTGAACTTATGAAAGGAAAAATTTTAGTTGGATTTTATGCAATTAATTTATTTCAATGGCAATCGAATTTACAAGATGTTTCACTTGGAAGGAGAACGTATTACCATGAGCAATCCTAGAAGATAATTACACATTAAGGTAAGCATTTAAATTGGATTAATATGCAGATATACTAATCACCAAACCTCGGAATGTAGTGAAATAAAACAAAATTAAATTTTAAGGAATACTTGTCACTGCTAAATGCAAAGCACACCAAGATGTCAAGTTTTCCAAATTGATTTCTGATGAAATCCGCAAGAGATGCGACACTAGCGGGGTTTGCCACATCAAGCTTGTAATACCCCATTTCACTTGTTCCTTTTCAATTTCTTTAATTATTCCAGGGTTATTATCATTTATTCCCTTACTAATTATGTTTATAAAAAATTAAAATGAGTGAAAAATACTTTATTTTCTTTCTTTCTCTGTTTTATCAGTCACGGTTTCTCTGGGGTTTTATATACAGTGAGATAAAATTTCATTATTTTACTATTTTTCTAATTTTTTAACTAATTAACCTCCCGTTTACGTTATAAATCACACGTCATCCTCCTCATTTTACACATTTCATTTAAGTAATTCGAGTGCGGGATAAGGAAGAGAGTCAAAATACTGTTTATATTTTAGAAAATTTTACGATTTATTATAATTAAAGTTATTACAGGTTAAATTACCCTTCCGGTCTTAACATCGTTTCATCATCAATTTGTACACTTGTAGCTATTCATTTTCTGCGGTCGTGATTTCTAAAATTGAAGTCCATGCACGTTGTTACGTTGATAGGTGTCACAACTTTGAATAAAAAATTGGTCATCGAAAAGACTAAGTCAATGATCTTACTATCCACGTACCTAACAAATACCCAAATTTGACATTATTTTGCAGCCTTATTGGACCCTATAGCCGTTGAACTTAAGACATTGATGAAAGAGTAGGTACCTAATACACAACAATCATCCTATTCAATTAGTATTTTACAGTAATTTTCTAATGGATGCAATTAGACGTGGGCGTTTGCAGTTTACATAAGTTTAAAATAAAATTTTAGACTGATTTAAATATTAAAATTTAAATTTTATATAATTCAAATTAATTCAATAATATATTATAAATTATAATTAATCATAAATCATAATACGATTTTCATCGATTTGAATTTAGGATTTGAATTTTAAATTAAAATTAAAATAATTTATTAATTTAAATTAAATTAAAAATAAATTTTTAAATTTTAATTTATTTTTTAATTTAATTTTAAAATAATAAACTTATTATTTGATTATAAAATATTAATAACATAATTAATATTATTTTATTATATACTAATAATATTATGATATAATAATAAAAATATATTTAATATTTATTTAAATAGTTTAGTTTGATAATTTATAATTTAAAATTAATCTAATTTATAATTTAAATCAATAATAATAATTTATAAAATATTAATTCAAAAATTAATTCAAATTTTTTTAAATTAATCTAATTAAACCGTTTGAATCGATTTAAACTTGTTGCTCTGATAAGATATTGATTAAGTTTTCTCGGATAGATAAAACTATTGATTTAGGTTTAAAAAAAAACGGCCAAGTGTAGCCTATTTAGAATCCACTTCTTTGTATAACTAGTTTGTTGACAAGCAAACATTAACAACATTACAAGTTTACTGTTTAAGGTCATTTAATGAGAATGGACGCCAGAACTAAGTAAAATAGAATACGCGCCAGCTATAGTGGCTTCAATCTTTTCATTCACAGTCCGTTGGTGCGAAATATGTTAATTCACCTAGCAATTTTAAATTTGTGCTAGAATAAGCACCACCTATAATAAATATCATTGTTATTAAAATTATAATTTTAAACAGTAAAATTAATAATTTTAATCATTTTAATAAATTATGATTTTAAATAATAAAATTAATTATTTTAATAAAAAAATAATTTTAATTTTAATTAAAATAATAAAATAATAAAAATATTTAATCAATTTTAATTTATTTTAATTATTTTATTAATTTATAAAAATATTTTAAATATTTTATTATTTATATATTATTAAAAATTCTATTTTTAAATAAAAAATAATTTTAATTAAAATCGTTATTTTGATAAGGTTAATATAACGCACACAATGATAAAATGCAATTTCTTCTTACGAAACATTAATAGAATGAAATGAAAATTCCTCGCCGAATTATGTATGATGAAATTCCGGTCGATGACAAACAATTCCGGTTGAAATTTTATGAAATCCAACCGGAATGTCGACATATCCAATTGCCTTTTCCTGTGCATAAAAAATGGTGAATGCGTACAGATTTTTCTTCGACGATGATTTGCCAGCAACTACGGCGGTTAAATAGGTAGAGAATTCTCGAACTTGGATCCGTACATTTTGCCTCGCGTTTGTTTTGGATTCGTGTAATTCAAGGATTAAGGGTATTCTCGTAGTTTTACTTTAAATTAGATGTTTTGTGGAAGATAACCACCATCGGGGTTAATTTTCAATAACTCCGTCAAATTACTCGTTCACAGTGCTCACGTTCTCCACCAGACCGTAGCCTCAACTTCTTTTGCTATACGACTAACTTCTAATCACCCACAGAACACACTACTTACGATTCCCGTTCTCTTTCTAGACAACGTTTTAATACTATCGGACGAGATATCGGAGAATGGCCGCACGGGCGATATGGCAGCCTAAAGAAGAAGGCTGAGAGAAATATGTCGTGTACTCGTACAACACATTTCACCCGCTTCCGATAAGTCTCATATTTGGCGGCAACTTCAACACTATAGCCAATTTCCCGATTTCAACATCTATCTCGCTTTTATCTGCGCTCACGCCGAGTTAGTTTCTTTGATCATATAAATTCTGCGTAACTAAGTGATGTGTTACTTCTGTTATTTTTCCTTGAAGTGTGAAAGGATTAAGTGATGATTTCCGGAGATATCGGTTGAATTTGGTTATTTCTCTTTGTATGTTGATAATTTTATTAAAACAATTTTGCAGAATATTTACTTAAGCCAAATTTTAACATAGACCATACGGGAATAATTTATTAGATACATGCATATCACGTATGCACATAGACATACATTTTGTTCATTTCTTTATGATGACTTTACAGTAAATTCACCAACTCCCTGTTTGCTTACTGAGTTACTGTAACCTGGAAGCTAGAGGAGCGTTTAATTCCAAACCTGGCTGAAAATAGTTTTGCTTCTTATTGTTGTAAGCTTTCTCTTACAGCTGTCCGATTGCCTCAACGGTTGAACAGTTGAACTCTTCAATTCCAATTTTAGCATCCCGTTTAATGCACATGTTGTCCATTTTCCGCTGCAAAATTTTTTTCTTACACCTTTTTTTTTAAATCCTAAAACAAAAACAAAAACAAAAAAATGATTTCCTGCCATCAGATTATATTGCAAACTCTTACAGCATGGAATTGAAATCCAGAATCGGAATTGAGTGGAAATGAAGACAATGATCTTCAATTCAATTTTGCTGTCCAATTCCATGCTGCCAGACACCATCTCACGTGTCTTTTAAATGTTGGTCCTAATAAATCATATTTTGTTCATGTTGGTTGACTTGTTTGCTGAAAAGTGTCAATAGGTTGAAATTCGATAGGCAGCTGGTCTACTTTTAAAAAATAATCTGAAAAGTTCTTACTAATCCATAGATCCTGAATATCAGCTATATGTAAAATCAGAGTTGTTGCCTTGTCTAGAAGCAGCAGATAAACACATCAGGACTACAGTAGGAACAATTATTAGTGTTGTTGCTCAACAAAGAAAAATTTTTGGCTGGCCAGAGTTGCAAGCCCTCATGCATTGCCTGGACAGTAATGACTTTAACCACGTGGAAGGTGCCATGGATACTTTATCAAAGGTATGGTTGATAATGAATAATGGTGGCTGCATTCATGAAGCATGGTTTTTTGCAACTTTAATTCCTATTGAGAAATATTTATATGTTATTGCTTTCTTGATGTATTGGACTCCATTTGGCATGTTTATACTCTTTGGACAATAGATTTCTGAAGATATTCCTCAAGAACTTGATTCAGAAGTGCCCAGATTGGTTGAACGCCATTGTATTCTGAAGATACTCTTTGGACAATGTATTCTTACCTAGACTAATTCAGGTGAAAAAAGCAATTTCCTGCTGTTAATTTCACCAGAAACTTGATTCGTTGTATGCTTTTTTATAATTGAATTCATGTTGCGAGCAAACAAGGACAGTGATCATGAGGTTGCTCTTGAAGCTTGTGAATTTTGGTATCCCCATAACATCACATTCGGTTATAAAAATTATTTGGTAAAAGGCTTTGGTAGTTTGAACAAAATAATGCAGTCTATCAGTAATGGATTTCTGTTTCTATGGGTTTGTTTGGCTGACTATAGAAATTTGTAATGTGCCCAGTACTGGTATATGTATTAAAAATGAGTTCGTAAAAGAATTACTCGACTAATTACTGTGATGCTTGTGACATTCTCAATTGAGTGTTATGTGTTTTGATCAGGTCAACATACTGTGAAACTCACTTAAACCCAGAACTCTTGAAAGAGTTCTTGCCACATCTAATTCCAGTACAGCTCTTGCTCTTCAATCATTCTTTTCTTGGTCACTTGTATTTTCTTCCTGAATTCAAAATCCCCTTTTTCATGTTGCGTCATCATCTTGTGTAGATTTTGTTGTCGAATATGGTATATGCTGCTGCTGCTGAGACTCTTATTGATGCAAAGGTGAATTTTCGACTATATTTTTCTTCTATGAAGCATTGTTTGGTGATACATGTTACTGTTTCATGCGTCTTCATCTTATTCTTATCCTTGCAGGACAATGAGTCCGTTCCAGGCAGAGATCAGATATGTTGGGGCCTCTGTTACTCTTCTTTAAATCTTTAAATTAGTTTGTTTATTGTTCCCATCATTTCTGAACTTAAAATTTCAGCTCAGTATCTTAGTTTAAGATCTTTCATATGTTGGAATCTCCTTTGATCAGGATCTGAGACCTTGTTTCCATTCGTCACAGTTTCATGGGTCAGAAGATGTGAGGGATGATGTAAGTCATTGGCTGACCTGGTATAAGTTTCTATTATTTTTATTCTGTCCTTTTCAATTCATAAATTTTATATTGCCATTGTATTTGTTTATGTTGGTTTAATGAACAAGCATTTGACTTTAATGTCAAAGACTACATAATCTTTTTTGTAGAAATTTTGAAAACTTTCAAATCTTTGTAGATATATGGGGATACAAGGATTGTTATCTGCAGGATGATGACAGTTTTAATATTTGGAACCTGAGAAAATGCAGCACGGCTGGTCTTGATGTTCTTTCAAATTTTTATGGAGACGAGATTCTTCTAACACTAATGCCTCTAGTTCAGGTATGTCCTTGGCAACTAACTCTGGCTTGTTTGCAATTAATCTTTCATCCTTTCTACATTAAAAACATTTTTGATGAATAAATCTTGCAAACTGTGATGTGTGACCACAGGCATCGGCTCCATGTGCCAGTCATCCAGTACATGGCAGTGATATTCTAGATTTACCAATTTGGATTGTTTCATTTGCTTCATGTAATCTGTCAATCACAGGCAATGTTGATTTCTTGGATTTTCTTATGATTCTATATTTATGTCTTGACCAGCCAACTCCTGATGATGGAATCTGGAAGGCAGGAAAGCTGCAGTATTGACGCTCGGTGCCACAGCTGAAGGTTGTATTAGAGGTCTTTACCCTCATCTGCCAGAGGTAATTTATACTCTATATAATAGCTAATTCATTCAGCTGTTGGAAAAACATAATAATACCGATCGGTTTAAGTGTGGTCTCTGTATATTAAGTACTGCTAGATTTATATGCGATGGAGTCAGATCATTTCTGTTTTGATTTCTTTCTTCCAGTATATTCTACTTCTTTATCTCAAGCATCATTAGGCTCCTGAAGTTCATGTAATTTTTCTAACTTCGTATACAATTATATACATTTAAAAGTTTGTATTTGTGTTTGTTAAACTCCATGCAGCCACCTGCTTCTTGATGTGTACACGTTGTTCAAACTATTTTTATGGCATCTGGTAGAACAAGTTGTAGATATTTACTCATTGGAAAATATATATTTGGATATTGGATGGGGAAGAATGTCTGGTTGCTGTTATGTGTTGTTGCTTTGCATGAAATTACCTAGCTCAGTGTATGTGTTGCTGTATGCTTTTCCCTATGTTTTGCTAGTCTGTGATGAGGTAATGTTAAATCATTATGCTGTAATTTAATGTGTTTATGCACAGATTGTGGAGTTACTCATCCCACTTTTGGATGATAAATTTTCTTTGCTTAGGAGCATAACTTGTTGGACACTTTATTGCTCTTTTCTTTTTTGTACATAGAGAAGAAACCTGCGAATTGTTTATGATGCCATTGGTACTTCAGCAAATGCTGTTTAAGAAGAACTAAATCAGGTATAAGATTCATGGCAGACATAGTTTGCCAATTCCTTTGCTTTTCTTCTCTGATTTGGAATGCCCCCAAAGAGGTTAAAAGACTAGTACTCAGCTCCTTGTAGGCTTTATACAATTACCCGAAACATCATTCCTAATTTGTCATCTTCATAATGTGCAGTCCCAATATCTTCAGATTCTGATACCTCCATTAATTACAAAACAGCAACAGCTTTCCAATGCAGATAAAGACATTTTTCCACTGCTAGAGTGCTTTACGTCCATAGCTCAGGTATGTTGCCATCCAAAAATCAATCTGGCTGTGAGTCACACATGTTTGGAGATACAAAAATTAGATATATTAAAATGAAAAGAGTCAACATAATTCCCGGTGGTTAAGAAATCAACAAAATGGTATTTAAAGGTATGTTTGGTACTGATGTGCTTCTACTTGATTTGAATGCACAACAGTTAAAAGTATTTGATAGTCACAAACTTCTAATGGGGATCACTCACTTTTATGCTTATATTTGCATTTAGTGATTCAATCTTATAGCAGTTGTGACTTTGAAGCTGCAGGACACTAATCCCAAACATACCTAAGTTTCTTACAACTGTTGTCAGATGGTTTAATGAAATTTTGAAGAGCTTTGTGGGGATCGGTCAAGAAGTGTATAAGTGGTGATATGTGAGTCAACTTGTCGTCTTTCCGTGATGTGATACGAACCATATCACAATTAAGAAAGTCAAAAGCGCTGACAGAATTGGTCTTACATTGACCAGACTCTGGTCTTAATCTTAAGAGAAATCCTAGGAATGAAAAGCTTATTTTTCGTGACATTTGACTGAAGGTTCGGATCGTTCTGATGATGCTTTGAAAGTAAGGGATTTTCTTACT
>JAVXUL010000002.1:1377874-1390973 GCA_035590515.1 Trichilia minutiflora | reverse complement strand
GTAGATTCTATTTCTAAGCCATTAAAATTATATTGTGACAATTCCGCTACAGTTTTTATGGCTAAAAATAACAACAGTGATAGTTGAAATAAACACATCGACATTAAATATTTAGCCATAAGAGAACGTGTTAAGGAGAAAACAATGGTCATTGAACATGTTAGCACTGAATTGATGATTGTTGATCCTTTAACTAAAGGAATGCCTCCAGTAAAATTTAAGGATCATAGAGATAGAATAGGACTTGGTTCCTTTATATAATTTCATTGTAAGAATGAATATTAATGAAACTCAGTTTGTGATATTTATTCATATTTAATTTTTTTTATGTACACATTTATTTATAAAAAATATAATTAAGTTTGGATTTAAAATAAATATAGATTTATTTATTAAGATAAGTGGGTAAACATTTAAGAGATATTATATTATGATATATAAAAGATAATACTCAATATTAGAGGACATATAACTATGATTCATATATCATATTTTTTATTATAATAAAATACATATATTAAGTGGGAGAATGTAAGAACGTGTCTATAAATATTAGAAGTTTACTTATATTTTTTTGCGATTTATAAATTACTCGTGATTATGAAAATTATCGCACATAATTTGATAACTTTTCATAATTTTTTGATAAAAGAAGGTATAAATAAAATGATTTTTGAAATCTTTATAATTACTGAATTTGTTAAAAGAACAATACATCGTCAAATTAAAATAAAAAAAAACAGAAGCTTCTCAAATTTCCAAATTTGAAAAAATTTCGAAGGTATATTTTAATACTTTCGTAATTTTGTTCTATGATTATAACATGTTTAGGACATTCAACGTACGGATGATTCGGACAATTTTCTTTATCTTCACCGCGATTTGGACTTGAAGATTACTGAAGCTCGCCGATTGCCTAACATGGATTTGGTCTCGGCGCGATCCGTAGATGTTTCACCGTATTTGACACGTGTCGTTCTCCGTTCTTGAACAGTAAGAAACGTGCGCTTCACCGTAAAATGATTACTAGCCACCCGTAAGTCACTGTTGCTTGGGAAGAGCTACGGTGGCGCGAACGCGCGTCATTTCACACTGGCAAAATCCGATCTGCAATGAGCACTTCAAACTCCCATTGGCTCATCCGGTCTCTCAAATCGAGTTCTACGTCAAAGACAACGACGTGTTTGGCGCTGACATAATTTGCGTCGCAACGGTTTCCGCAGCGAAGATCATATCCGGAGAAACAATCAGCGACTGGTTTCCAATATTAAGTATGTCTGGAAATCCGCCGAAGCCTGACACGGCAGTTCGTATGGAAATGAAATTCGTGCCGTGTGAAGAAAATCCGTTTTACCGTAACGGAATCGCGGCAAATCCGGATTGCTTTGGACTTAATAACTGTTACTTTCCGGTACGCCAGGGAGGCAACGTTACTCTGTATCAAGACGCACATGTGCTGGAATCAACGTTACCGAAGATTGAATTGGACAATGGGAATGTTTACAAGCACGAAAATTGCTGGGAAGATATATGTCATGCAATTTTAGAGGCGCACCATTTGGTTTATATAGTGGGCTGGTCGGTTTTTCACAAGGTGAAGCTCGTCAGAGAGCCATCTAAACCGTTACCGAGTGGTGGGAATTTGAATTTAGGAGATTTGCTGAAATATAAGTCGGAGGAAGGAGTCAGAGTTTTGTTATTGGTTTGGGATGATAAAACTTCGCATAACAAATTCTTCATTAATACGGTACAAATTTTTGTCTGTAGTGAATGTCATTAGCGGATGAGATTCTTGCTAAAATTGGAAATTCGACAAATTATCATTGTATGACATTTTTTCTTGCGAGTAATGGTGAATACTTTTTATTATTCATAGTGGGGTTTTGTTAATTTGCAGACGGGAGTGATGCAAACACATGATGAAGAAACTCGGAAGTTTTTCAAGCATTCCTCTGTTCATTGTGTACTGTCACCTCGATATGCCAGCAGTAAGCTTAGCATTTTCAAGCAACAGGCATGCTTTATACCGCATCGGTTAATTTTATTCTTGCACCATATATGATCATTTTGAATCTATGTTTAATTTTATTATAGAACTTTTTGTTTATACTTATGTTTGACTTCTCTCATCAAGTAATTGAATTTTCTGAACTAGTAAATCAGAAGACTATGAACTGAATGAATGATTTGCTTACCGTGTCTATGTGGCATTTGGTATCAGGTTGTGGGAACTCTCTTCACACATCATCAGAAATGTGTGATTGTGGACACACAAGCACCTGGAAACAATAGGAAGATAACTGCCTTTATAGGTGGGCTTGACCTTTGTGATGGGCGGTATGATACACCTGAACATCGACTATTTCGAGATCTTGACAGTGTATTTCTGGATGATTATCATAATCCAACAATTTCTGTAAGTACAATTTCTTCGAACACCCTATTTTCAAGTTTTATAATTCACCATATTTACATGGAAATTGTTTGCTGTCATTGTCATGCTAAGAATTTAGTTTCACATTGATTTGATTTTCAATGGTGCTTATTAAATGAAATATTTTTTTCATTCTTTCCTTTTTATATGCAGGTGGGAACCAAGGGTCCTAGGCAACCATGGCATGATTTGCATTGCAAAATTGACGGTCCTGCTGCATATGATGTGCTCACAAACTTCGAGCAGCGTTGGAGAAAAGCCACAAAGTGGTCGGAGTTTGGACAACGTTTCAAAAGGGTAACCCATTGGCATGACGATGCTTTAATAAAATTAGAACGCATCTCATGGATACTTAGTCCTTCCTCATCGATTCCAAATGATCATCCTACATTATGGGTTTCTAAGGAAAAAGATCCTGAAAATTGGCATGTTCAGGTTATTCATTAGGCACTTCCTGAAGTCTGTCATTTATTCTCTCTCTCTGTTTTTTTTTTTAGTTATTTCTTCTTCTCTCTCTTTTTTTTTTCCTTAATCTATTGATTATGTTAATCAATCTACTGACAGGTTTTCCGGTCCATTGATTCTGGATCTGTTAAAGGATTTCCAAAAGATGTTTTTCAAGCTGAGCTTCAGGTGTTTTTTTTCCCTCTCTCAACACAAACAACCAAGTGCTTTTCATAATATATAATTTACTCATAGTTCACATTGCTTTTAGTCACCATGAGATGTTGTATTTCTTCTATTTTACATTTAAAGTATTGGGCCAACTAATAACATTCTTTTTATTGTAGAATCTTGTGTGTGCAAAAAATCTGGTGATAGATAAGAGTATTCAAACAGCATATATCCAAGCAATTAGATCTGCACAACACTTCATATACATTGAGAATCAATATTTTCTGGGATCGTCGTATGCGTGGCCTTCTTACAAAGAAGCAGGTTTGATCGTCATCTTTATTGCTTTTCTGTATGACATATTTCACTTCCTAAAATTTTCAGCATCTTAGGATCAAGTCCCATTTTTTATTTAATTTTGAAGTACTTACTCATCACTTCTTCTAGAAAATGTATGCTGTCCTACTGTTATTTTTATAAATCTTTTGTTCCTGCAGACAAATCTTTCTCCTTATAGTCATTACTTTTTTGGTATAATTAGGTGCAGATAATCTAATCCCAATGGAGTTGGCTTTGAAGATTGCTAGTAAGATTAGAGCAAAGGAGAGATTTGCAGTGTACGTTATTGTGCCAATGTGGCCAGAGGGTGTCCCTTCTTCTGCCTCTGTGCAAGAAATTCTGTTTTGGCAGGTAATGTGACCTAATTTCCATAATTAATTTCTATTAGATAGGCCAATGATGACACCCTTGAGAAGTGAATTGGTGCAAATTAAGGTGTTGAAAGTTGAAAAAGAAGATGCCAAAATGGCACTTTGAATGTGTTGAATTTGCTTTAGATTTTTCTATTATCCTTTTTGGTGTTATTGGGTTTATGCGAAGTAGTTATTTTCTTCATAAATAACATTGTTGATTAATGTACTACCATCGTTTATTCATCTTAAATTATCTATGTCAGAAATGGTAGTTTTGTTTACCCTGAAATAGTTTAATAGTGCATTCTTCATCAACGATGTTGTTCACCCAAAAAGCTTATAGTAAATTTGTTGGTGGTGGGCAAGGCAACATGAGTTATTTGAGAGATGTTTTAGTCCATGACACTAATGTGCAATTATTTTGCCTGATGTTCGAATATCTGCTTTTGCAGGGACAAACAAGGCAAATGATGTATGAAACAATAGCACAAGAGTTGAAATCCTCGGAAATGGAAAATTCACATCCTCAAGACTATCTAAATTTCTACTGTCTTGGTAACCGAGAAGAACTGCCTCAAGAAGCACCTGGTTCAAGTAATCAGACTTGCAACGGAGACTTGGTATCATTTTATTCCCTGTTATCTAATAAAAACCATGAATGATGTTCCTACACTAGAGAGACAACTAGCAGGAGTCTTCAATATTGATGGACGTGATATTGTTTTACTTCAGTTGACGAAGTTCTGAAACTAAGCCATTTATGATCTATTTTCAGGTTTCAGCTTCTCAGAAATTTCAACGATTTATGATATATGTACACGCCAAGGGAATGATAGTAGATGACGAGTATGTAATTTTGGGATCTGCCAACATAAATCAACGATCTTTGGCTGGTTCTAGGGACACTGAGATAGCTATGGGTGCATATCAACCCCATCACACATGGGGAAAGAACAACAAACATCCACACAGCCAGGTACATACCCTTCTTACCATTTAAGATTAAAAATATAATGCATTTATTTTCTTCTCAACATGATTTGAGGCAATCTGACTGAAAAAATGATACATCTGTAGGTTTACGGATACAGAATGTCATTGTGGGCAGAGCACATAGGAATGGTAAATGATTGCTTCAAGGAGCCTGAAAGTTTGGAATGTGTAAAATTTGTGAACAAGATTGCAGAAGATAACTGGAAGAAGTATACGGCAGAGGATTTTACGCCATTGCAGGGGCACCTTCTCAAATATCCTGTTGAGGTAAAAAGCAATGGCAAAGAAAGCCCGTTGCCTGGTTGCGTAGTGTTCCCGGATGTTGGAGGTAAAGTGCTTGGAGCTCGTTCAAATCTCCCCGATGCACTAACTACATAAGTTTTTATGTGTTTATAATTTTACATGAATTCTTGATACAGAAGATGTTGGAAATGTATAATTGCTTCCGTACAATCTAAAAGACAGATTGTATTTCACTTTGCAAGTATACACCCTTCCCATCTTTCTGAAGAATGGGAGAACGGATGAGGGAGTTATGGCCAGTTTTTGGAATTAAAAGCTTACAAATTTATGAATTAATTCAAATTTGTACTGACTGGTGGTGTTGGATATGAAATTTAACAAAAGGTGCTTAGTACTTCAAGTGCATGACCTAACGGGTAATTGTTCACAGAATTAAAGAAAATTTTGATGGACAGAATTGTCTAAAATTACATATGAAATCTAAATTCAAAATAAATGAAAATTAGAAAGGTTTATTGGTTTGGTTCACCACCAACATTCTCATCCCCAATCGATAATACAATACTCATATGCTTAATGACCATCACGAAACTCAAAACAAAACAAGAAGAGAATAATTACATGAGCCAAACAAATGCTTCATTCAAACTTAGTTGACTGTAACTTTTCCCACCATCCCTGCTCCCTGGTGAGGTGAGCAGTAGAAAGAGTATGTACCTTTTTCGGTCAAGGTAACAGAATAAATCTCCCCTGGTGCATTGAGAAGATCTTCTTCAGACATGGAGATTTTTGATGCATCAACACCGCCAGGAATCTCGTCCTCATCGAACACAATATTGTGTGGGAATCCAGCATTGTTCTTGAACACAATCTTTTCTCCAGAGCTAACGGAGAAAGAGTTTGGAACAAAAGCCAATGATCCATCATCACCACCAAGCAAAACTTCAATGGCCATGGCATTGCTAGTAAGCATTGCGCTTGCAGCCGTGGCTGCAACAGCTACGCCAACGTCTTTGAGTGAGGCCCTAACGCTGAGCTTGGGAACAGCAGAACCTGAAACCTTAACGCTGGAACCAACTTTGGCTGTGGTTGCACGGGCTTTAAGACCAGTAAAGGATGGGATGGCAACGGCTGCAGAAGTTACAGTGGCCATTTTAGAAGGTTTTTCTTTTCTTTCTTTCTGGGCTTTGTTTGTGTTTATGTGTTGCGTAGAACCAACAGATGAAGAACAAGATGTTGGATTTTATCAAGGTGACAAAGGTTATCAAGTTCTTCCTTTCGTGTGGTTTATATTTGAGGATGGAATAGGTGTAGATAAAATGGATGACAGGGTGGATGGCAGAGAAATGGGTTATCCACTGGAATTGCTATGATTGGCTGGGTTAGATGCTATCTGATGACGTGGCCTGGGCTTCATAATGTGAGGTGGCGAATGTAAGCGATTAGAAGTGGAGAAAATTAGAGGTCGAGGATAAGTTTTGCATGGGATTTGTTTACCCTAATTGGATTCTTCTCTTAACTTGTCTTGCAATGAAGAAATATATCCTTGGTTTCCAAATAGCCGAATCTTGCAAATGATGGAACAAGTCAGTAGCTTTCAGGAAACGTCTGGCTAAGATATTTTTACTTCTATCGAGTTCAAATGAAACAATGCTTCCTCACCACGCCGCTTTCGCACAATCCACGAAGAAAATCACAATAATCATTTGTTTAATCGACCAAATATGTGGTATAAATTGCGTCGCGCGGCGGATATTTTTAAATGGACAGGCCCGCAAATAACAGATGCCGTGAAGGTTATGGACATTGCGGCCCAAAATCATCGCAATCACGCAGGGAAACTGACCTTGATTGCTTATTCATACATTAAATTTTATAAGGTTGGAAGGAAGCCAGAGACCGGTTTGTGATTGCAGACCATTTCAATAAAAATATCAAATCTTAACTACCACAAAAGTGAATTTTGATGATTAACATTCTCCAAATATCTGTTTGCAAGTACACAGAAGAGAGTGCATAACCCAAATCTCACTAATAGCATTATTAACCATTGACCAGCAGATTTGCCAGGAAGATGGTCTGAACGACAACAGAATTCACAAACCCTGCCATCACTAAACCTCATAGATATTTTGACATAAGAATGAGGTACCAACTTAAAAAATCAACAGAATTTAGCGATTAGCGATGTCCTTTTATCTTTCTATCTGCCAGACACTAGTTATGTCCCCGATGTTCTCCTCTTTTGTTACATAATTCATTTAACCGAATAAATTTTTCATCTAGTGATTAACACAGAAAGCAGCAAACCACAACTAAGCCCATTGTGCGAAACTACTGTGAAATTTGAAAACAAAGGCGGTAAGCTAATAACTGTGGGAATGCTGCATTGCATCCACAGCTCATCTTTCATAGAAAAAGGAATAGCAGACTAATCCCTTAAAACCAAGGCAATTATTTAGCCCTTCATGGCTCGTCATTTACTAAATAGTAAGTACTAAATCAATTAAAAATAATGCAGACACTTCAATATTGATTTATTCGCCACAATAGCAGGAAAATAAGCTAGGAAATGTTTCCACATGAATGTTCTCTCCTGAAATTTTCAACTATAACCTAGCAAGTAAAAGAACTGTGGAAAGTTCCTTTGATATTAATCTAATTCACCTCAATACCAGAAAACTCGGGAAAGGATAAAGTGTAAAGAACATGAGACCTTATCAAAATCTTATATCCACTAAAAATATCAAATCAATGACACCGAGGAAAAACATTAAAGAGGTTCACAATTTTTGTCTTATAAGTTTTCTGAACCAGAGTGGGTTCTTTCAACCGAATAACTTTCTACACCATTAAGTAATTTTCCCTACAATTTTTCCTTGTAGCAACCTACAACACTTCAGAGATTTTGGTATATTATCTTGCAAACTCTTAACCAATAATTCAGTAGACTGATTCTGCCAAGTACTAATTTAACTTGGATGTCATAATAGAAAGAAGTCTCTTCAACAAACACTGATATAGATAATTTGAATGTCTGACCTTCCCTTAGGAACCAACTATTCCTAAAGCAAGGTTCTCAGATTGAATAAAAAAACTGCTAACACATAACACTGAAGATCTTTACACCAAACAATACATGATACCCTCTAGCCAAATTCAGCAACCACCACTGGAGGGAATATTTCACTACCAAAGCGTCCCAAAGAAAATTATATTAGATAGGTGCATTGTACTTTATAAATATCTCTTTCAGAGATATATAACACTACTGGAACACTTTGCCTATTAAGTAAAATCTTGCCCCTCTTTTAGTAAACGGTACCAGAATCAGAAGTACCGAATTTGCATCAAGACATGGCAGGATGCACCAGAACCTGAAGAGTTTGAAATACTGAACCTAGGTAGGTAATCATAATCACCTAGGTGTGAGGATTAATAAAATTCCTATTGAGAGATCATATACTGAAGTCACTTTTTAACAATGCCAAGAGTACTAAAACTAGAAATCCACCACCAACTTCAAGCAAACATAAAAAGAATTAGCCAAATGCTGTTTCTACGTTTATATAAAATACATTCAGCAAAACGAATCCAATACCTTATCACTTACACTAGCTCATCTAAAATAATAAGGAAAAATCTATGTACAAACATGATCCAAATAAACTTCTTAGTATAAGCTAGAGAATGTACACGATAGGAAGCCATTATTTGAGCTCTTTAGATCCGAAAAGTATCATTACTATCATCGTCCATATCAAATAACTTAAAGCCGCCATCCCATTTTGCATCTCTGTAATTGAAACTGGGGTTCACGTAACACTTCATCTCGTGAAACAGGTTTAAATTATCCACCAGCTTATGAAACACATTGCATCCACAGCACTGCAAAATCATGAATGAATCAGTACTCAAATAAGAAACCTTAAAGTTCAAATAATTTTAATAATATCCCAAACTGAGTTATTTTCCTAATTACCTGAACAAAAACGGTGCCGTCTGTATACGCATGGGGATTGATCGCGCGAGTGGTTCTCTGACCACAAACATTGCAAGTAAAGGCAACGCGCATGCGCCTACGCGGCGACTTAGTGAAGAGGGACCATGGGAAGGTAGAGACTTTCTCCGTGCTGGATCCCTCCCCAGCTCCAGCTGGTACTGACGGACCTTCCATACCGGAACCAGTCGTCCACCCTCTCACAGACGCAGCACTCAAAACCAATCCCATGGCTGCATCCTATATTTTTTTTTAAATTGAATCCTAAATTAGGATTTAACACAGCAAAATCGAACACCGATTTCGGTATGAATTAGAAAGAATAATTTACCTTTGAGAACGTTTGATTGCCAAAAAGAGGAACGATGCTGGTCTCGTTGGAGTCCGATTGCGGATCGGAGTCTTTACCATTCTCTGTATCAATACTAAGATTTTTATCAGAGAAAGGGATTACAAAATGACAAATTAGAAGTGGATGGGAAAGATCTTACTTTTGGAAGGAGCGTGGAATCGGACGAGTCTTGCTGGTGAGATTTTGGACTTGGTGGAAAAGATGGAAACAGGAGAAGACGACGATGAAACGATGGTTGCAGAAGAGCATACAGCCTCCATGGCGATTACAAAGAATAACTGAGACGTGAGCGGACTTTCGTCGCAGCCGATTCGATATTTTTAACTTGTCGTCTTTGATTAAAATTGTTCCCGAATTGTGTTGAGGTGTTGGCGGTGTAATCTGACTGCTCATTGATATATGGCCCATTATCTGAATGGGCTTGAGCCTGATAGATCAATGATGGTCCTAGATCTACATGAAAACCCAACAAAGATGAGGACAGTGAAATTCTTTCCAAAATATGGGTTTACTGGTTACCGTTGGTCTAAATCATAGAACATTGACAAGTCGGAAACATTAAACAAACAAATCTTTTTTGTGCAAAATGACTTATACTCGATCTCAATTGTGGTTGAATATTTGTTCTCTTAGATTTTTTGTTTTTGAATTGCTACTCTAGTTCAAGCTGCTAATTTTTCGAAAATAAATTTAATCTAATAATAATTTAAGTTTTAAAAAAAAAAATGAGTGAGAAAAAATAGATTAAAGAATTGATCCGTCAATTTTTATTTTTTTTTTCACGAGTTCTTTCGTTATTTTATTTATTTATTTATCTTTATTTTATTAACTTATTTAAATTTACTTTTGCCAAAGGAGGAAAAAAGAGGCCGGTCGGCCTTGATTTGGTAGAAATTGGAATCCCACTTTTCAGGATGGGTGGGTCTCTTCGCAGTATAAATATTGTAATAATCTTCTCTAGATTATAAATATTATAATATTTTTAAGAAGAGAAAAAGAAATAATTTGAGATTAAAGTTAATTAATTTTATAAATAATTAATCAAAATCATGTGTTTTGTTGTAAAATCACTAATATTATATTTATTTTTATTAATAATATTAATTTTTAATTTTTATCAAATTAATAAATGCTAAATACAAATTATTTGTTACATTACAATTTTATTTCTAAATATAATTATAAAAAATTTTAAAAAATCTTAAAATAACATTCCTGATAACAATTATAAGTTCTAATGTCAGAGCTGCCAACCAATCACACGCTTAACTCGAATGAGAATAGGGAAGAAAAGTCAAAATGGCGGCGGCGTTGAACATGTTGAAACTGTCAGTGACTTAAATTGAGCCGAGTGGCTGTGATGAACTAAATTAATCAAGTTCGTCTTAGGATAAAAAATCGAAATTCAAACTGGCATATATTTTTTTTACTCAAACTATACTCATGGGAATACTTGAGATACTTCGAATTAATTTCATTAAATTTGAATATTTATTTTTTAAAATTATATAAAATAATATATGTTTAATTAGATTTATGAACCTAATAATTTAAGTATTAATATACTTAAATTTAAAGAATTATTCAAACTATTTGAGACTGAACTTGACATGATTATTATTTGATTAAATTTGATATCTATTAAATTAAATTTAAATAATTTATGAATATTTTAAATTACTTATATTTTTATTATATCCATCAATTACTGTATAAGCACCTATGTTAGGAAACACAAACAGTTGCCTAAATTTTAAGTACTGTAATAATTTTATAATCGTAGAATAATAGTACTACACGTTCTAAATTTTAAGCCCAAATTTTCATCTCAAATGGTCCTCATCTATTTAAATTTTTACAATTTTTACAATTATTTATCATTTATAATTATTCCCAGATCTTATTTTTGAAAATAATAATTTAAAATTAATATTTAAAATCTTTAACATTAATTCACTGTAGAAACCATGCAAGCATACAAATTAAAGTCGGATATTATTAAAATTTCGAGTCACAATTCGCATCAGAGAGGTAATGCCCAATTCAGATAGCTTTAGCAATTTATTAAACTGTAAAGCTATATTCTATACAAATATGCCTTCCTACGAATCCTTTAAACCACGCAGGTCGTTTTTGTACATTTGCTTTTAATTTATTGTTGGGTAAATTGGATTCATTTGGGATTTACTGTTTAAATATTATAAGGATAATTCTTTCTGTTTTTTTTTATCCGAAATTTTTCATACTCAATCATCAATCATCAATCATCATTAATCATTGTTACAGTGTCTAGCTACATACGAAGATAAATATCTATTTCTACGAAAATCGTAACAGTAGATTATATGATCTTATCCTTAATCATTAAACACATATGTAAGGACTATCCATAATAATACTAAACACAGAAATAAACTGAGATCTTTATTTTAATACGTCAGTTAGACAATGTGATAATTTAAACTTAAAATATTAAACAAAATATTAAATACAGTATTCTAAATCCTTACCATCACAATCACCTATAAATTTTTCCTTACCAACACAATCACCCATAAATTTTTAAACTCAGTGAGGCTATTGGATTTTTAAACTATAGTTTTTATTAATAATTTTTGTTTTTCACCTGTTAAAAATTTCTTTTTATGATTCTTTGAAATGGTAAGGCTTTTAAAATTTCTTTAATGATGTTTGCAATTTGAAAGAAGATTAGTTTATCAATTTGATCGTCCCTTCTGCATCCCATTTGAATTTTTGAAAAGGGAAGGTACCGAGTGATCCATGAATTTAAAAAAATTGGGAATAATATATGGGAAGAACATGATGGTAAGAGTATGGAAGGAGGGAATCTTTGTCTGACTGCCAAAGTGATGGCGGGCATCTCTCCTTAGAAATTAATAAATGTCTTCCTCTACACATTAATATCTAACCCACTCCTTCTTATTAAAGAATTGCCAACGCTCATATTTACTCTCTCAACAACCTTATCTCTTGTTTGGTAGCTTAGCTTCCCCCGATAATATAAAGGAAAATTACAAAAGTGTTTGGTTCTTGTAGATGGATATATGGGTATCAATAACATTCAATAAGTGTAATCTTGGGTTCTCATGTCGGTCGAAGAACATTATATCAGAGAATACAAATAATTGCTATGCATGATGCATTTAAATAATTATAAAGATAATCTGATGATAAAAATTTATAAATGATAATTATTTAATATTTATTTTAAATTTAAATATTTAAGATTGTTTTTGTTAAAATATGTAAAAGGTTAGATTATAAATTTTATTTAAATTATTTTTTATGTGATAATTATTTAATAATTATTTAAAATTTAATGGAATGATGCATTCGAGTTTTTAACAATTACCCTGTCTCGTTTGTACTCATTGGTTTACTACGTCTATGAATTACACCTTTCCCTCTGCCTACTGTACTGAGCAGAAGTTGTTTCTTGTTGTTTTTTGTTTTAGGCAGGGTTTGGATATTCTTGGGTGATGAAAAAATTAATGCTACTTCACGTTTTCTCGGGGAATGATAAAAGGAATCAATACCTTTTTCATTCATGAACTTACTAGGGCAATTAACCTCCTCACAGGTGGCATGACAGTGGAGGTTAAATATGGGAAACTCAAAATATTTATTTTTATTTTAAATTTTTTTTATAAAAAATTAAAATTTGAATTTTATTTAAATTATTCTTATAATAAGTAATAATAAATTAATTTAATTGATATACGATTCAATAAATTAGAATTATATATATA
>JAVXUL010000002.1:1363620-1375186 GCA_035590515.1 Trichilia minutiflora | reverse complement strand
TTTTTCAAAATTTTTTAAAAATTATAATTATTTATTATTTATTTAGTTAATTAATTAATTAATTTATTTAATATAAATGGGCTGACCTGTTTAATCCGGTAGCCCGACGGATTGGGTTAGAGTTGAGAATATCAACCCGTTTATTAAACGAACCAACTCGGCCCGACCCGCTTAAATACTTGGCCTGAAACAACCCGGACCGATTAAACCCGATCCGACCCGTTTAACAGCTCTACATGTAATATGGCTTAATAAGAATCCCGTTGTGGCTTCCAGTGAAAAGAAACCCTGTCAAACACTTGTTATTTTAACCCGTAACGAAATATTTTACTAGGAAAAAACTAAACATCCGAAGGAAAAGACATTAAGAAAAAAATAAACCGCAATCAGAATGACGGCCTTGTTAAATCCATTGAAACTGGTTCGACAGACCACCATGTAAGTACACATGTTCGGAAACACAAGCCAGTGAGCAATCCCAAGTTTCGGTAACCAAACATCTTATAGTCATTGATAGCATAAATAGTAGGTCCAATCCAAACGTCGTCGAATTCCCATTGCATGTAGTGTTTTCAAGTTGGATGGGCAGGCCAGAGCTGCGTATATAAGTGGTTAATTATAAAGAATAGAAATATTTTTATGATCGTGATTTTATTAATAGAAATAGTAAAAGACTGCCTTGTTGTTCAGAGTACAAGATCCCTGATAGAATACGCAACATGTTCTCAGCGGATCATTTATCAACGGAAGATCAATCACATGTATTAGGAAAGATTCGATCGGAAACGATAAGTTGGAATGGCAGCTGTGTTAAATCTGAACACACAGAAAATTATCAAAAAATGAATCATTTGTTGATTAATTAGAAATACCAAATTAAATTAACTTCATGATCTAGTATTCTAACAAATGAAAATTAAACATTTTCTGGATTATCATGAAGCCTAAAGGTTCTTCTACTTATTATAAATGATAATATTAATAGTTAAATCAAAATATTCTATCATTCTCGATGAAATTGTTTTAGTAAGTCCATTCAATTATATAAAATGTGTTAATTTTTTTTGGTCTTATTATCTTAATTAACTAAAAATACACATATGATATATTAAATGAATGTACGCGTAATGTGGAATGATATGCTCACCTAATAAATTTTTTTAACTTAAATTGAGTTGCTAGTTCAATTTTATCCTCTTGATTTTTTTTTTTTTTTTTATATACATTCAATATTCAACTTTCAACAATTATTTCAAAGAAGTACTGCTTAATTTGAAATCAGTTTCGGAGACTAGTTTGGTTACTTCTAACACAATAAGAAAAATATTTAAATACAGAAAAAAAATCCCAGCTTTAAATTCAAACACGTTTCATTATGAATTCTGAAATTATTTGAAACGTTCAAAAGGGAAAAATGTGCTTTGAAAAATTCAATAACATTGAATTACGGGTCATAGATCAAAAGTACATGAAATATGAAACTAGAAGAGAAAAATTCAAAGGAATACCAACAAATACCATTTCCTTCTGACCGGTGGGCGGTTCGCTTATGTTTACCTTAGAATTGACTGGATTTTTTTCTCTTATCATTGTCATTATGTACCATTTCTACGAAGACCATAAATTAAAAAATTGCAATAACACTTCAAATATCTTGATAATGTCCCCTTCTAATATTGTTTAATATATATATATATAATGAAACAACAAAACACTGTTTGGTGGTAAGTTAAAATTGCAAAACTACAATTTTTGCCTCTTCATCTTTTGTTTTTAGGCTAACTTCTTTCTCTTCTGTTCATATATCAAGTGTGAATATGTGAAGTAAAAAAGTCTTGCATAAAAAAGTTATAAGATAAATAATAATATATAAATGGAATGAACTTATAAACCTAATACCTTAAGATTTTGGATTTGAAATGGTGTTCAAATTCATAAATATGTTTACTCATTTGGTCTAAGTATGCTCTCCTTAAAGTTTAAACGGGTTTAGAGTGATATATTTTATTACACTTCAAACTCTCTAATACAAAACTATAATATTAAAACAATGCATATATTTGAGAATTGAAAGAAAAAAAAAATATTTCTAACCATTAAGAAAAAATATATCTATAATTTTTTCACCTAATATTCTATTAGGGTGTGAGAGGAATACCACATAAGATTTAACCAAATTACTTTTTATGCTCAACTTTCATTTAGTCTATTGTAATTTTGGTTGACATGAAATTATTAAAATATTTATATATGCTCTACTTTATTATTTGTATTAACACTTATTCTATATCGTCATGACATTAGGTTATTATCAAGGATAGTAATTCGAATAAATGGATCGGATTTGACTCAACACAAGTATATATGATTATTATTTATCTCTAAAAATATAAATACGAATACAATATGATTATGTAGACACGATTATCTGTTTACATACGAATATTTCTTTAAATATAATTATTCGATTAGACACAATTATCCGTTTAAATAAAATTATTTATTTAATTTTTTAAATTTTTTTATAATTTTAAATTTTTTAAGGTTAGTGTGAGTGAACAAACATAAATATTTTATACTATTTAAAAAATATTTTATTAATTACATATTAAATTAAAATTTAATATTTTTTATTATTAAAAATAAAAGAAAACTAACCATCACTTAAGAAATAAAATTAGGATATTATTTCAATTTCAATTTTAAATAAACTTTTAAAAAGTAATATAATTAAAATTTTTAATTTTATAATTAACAATTTTTAAAATAATATTGCATATATTATCACTATATCTTTAAATTAATGAATAAGACATATTTTATATTAATTTTTATATATAAATTTTATATTTTTCATATTTTTTTACTTTTAATATTTAATATTATGATTATAAAAATCATAATATTAATATTTGATTATTTTAAATTTATTAAAATATTAATTTTATTTAAGTATGATTATCTATTTAAAAATAATTAATCAATTAGATATGATTATCTGTTTAAGTACAGTTATTCGCTTAACACATGATTATTTATTTAGATCCTATTATTTGATTAAATACGATTATTAATTTAATTAATCGTATTTTAAATAGATAAATAAATTTAAAGATCAAACACAAATTTAACATGATTATTATTTATTCAATACGAATATGGTTAATTTATTATTTATATTAAAAATTTTAAATTCAAATTCGTTTAATTATTTTAAATTTATATCGATTAATAGTGTTATGATTAAAAATATAATCCCTAGTTATTATACTCTTTACATATAAGTTAAGTATTTTTTTATCTTAAAAGCTAGTTTTCCAGATAAGTTCTACCCAAATCCATTATAATATGGTATAAGAGTAAAAATAAACCAAATTGTTATACTCCTTGTAAATAGGTTGGGCACTCTTTATCTTTGAGCTAACTTTTTTGAATTGAATTCTACCTAAACCCATTCTAATAATGTCATTGTCATGAGCAAACATTTTGGTTAGATTTTCTTGTTTTGAATTAGAATAGTGTCATTCCAATCACGTGGTTAACCAATCACATGCTAACTAATTACATGCTTAGCTCGAATTAGAATAATATTATTTAACCAATCACATGGTTAACCAATCACATGCTTAGCTCTTATTAAAATAATATTATTTAACCAATCACATGGTCAAACCAATCACATGCTTAGCTCGCATTAGAATATGCAAGAAAAGTCAAAATGGCGGCGGTGTTGAACCCGTTGAAACTGGAACCAGCAGCTGCCGTATAAGCACCCATGTTAGGAAACACAAGCCAGTCGCCCACCTGAAGCTCCGGTAATAGGTAACTAGTCAAAACCGTATCAAGAGCATCGCAAGTGGGACCAAACACCGTCGAATTGTACGTCGTCAGTCCTTTGCACGTAGGATTCGCACGATTTGACGTGCAAGCTAACGGCGTACACGTAACAGTTGCATGATCGTATACTATACAGTTCATAGATCCGTAAATCCCGTCGTTGATCCAATACTCTCTTAAATCACCGCGAACTCGCTTACCTATAATGTTAGTGGCCAGTGTAAAAGCTGACTCGGCGAAGAAACGACCGGGTTCTGAAATGGCCGTCAAACCAGGTTCGTTTGGGAAATAAGTTTGAAGCGCAGTTTTGACGTCGGATGCCGCTTCGTCGAATTGTACGTTAGCCGTAAAGCCACCGCCAATGTTTAGTACATGCATTTTAGACATACCAAGTTTATTTGCAGTTTCGAAAACCATTTTTGCCGTTGCTATGGCTCCACGATATGCGCACGAGTGTCTGGCTCCGCTTCCAATATGGAATGAAACGCCGCAAACATTGAGATCCGCCGCTTTAGCAGCTTCGAGTAACGGCACGATTTCGTCCGGTAGAGCTCCATATTTGGGACCCAAAGGACACCTTGCCCCGCCGTCGTCAGGAGATTTGACCCGGAGTAATAAATCACATTTCGGATGCCATCTCCGTATCTTTTCAATTTCGTCCCTCGAATCAAAAGTTGTTAAATTTACACCAATGCTTGCTGCATACTTAATATGAGACTCTGCTTTACACGGATTTGCGTAAATAATTCGATCCGGCGAGACCCCAAGTGCTAAAACGGCTTCAATTTCGGCCCGACTCGCGCAGTCGAAGTTTGAGCCAAGGGCTGCAAGTGTACCAAGGAGAGCCGGCTCGGGGTTGCACTTAACGGCGTAGAATGGATGAACCATAGGAAGGCTACGGGTCCATTTGTTATAAAGGGACATGACAACACCTAAATCGAGGACATAAAATGGTTCTTTCACTTTTTGTTTCTTGTAAATGATTGACTGCATAAATTCAGTCGACCCATTTTCCCACAGCGTCGTGACTCTTTTGCCCGTAACTCCCGATGCGTTGAATACAGAAGAATGGAGATTTACAGGGATCGATCCCATAAGAAAGACAGAACGAGAAAGAAGTAAGCAAGAAAGATATTAGGGTTTGTAAAAATTTTTATGGTCTTGGAAGTTGTGTTATATGTTTGAACGGTTTATATAGTGTGGGATAATATAATGGCATCGGCATAATGAGTTGGTGGAGTGAAAAGAGAAAGGCGGTCAATAATTGAGTTATCTTTTGAGGACAAATGCCCATGGAGAATCAGTACAACACGTATACGAGTGACAGTTTCTGTGATTGGCTTTGGTTAGATAGTTTTAGTCATTTGATTTTAGTACGACTTTAATGTTGATCAATATTCTTGTGCTGCTGATTCCGCGTAAAGCATGGAATGTTCGAATGATTCGGAGCGCGCTGCGCGCAAATTACGCGGAGGAGGCGAATGGACGAGTCAAGAGTAAAAACTCCGTTTCTCAAGCGTTTAAAAGGCTTTATGCAGTGAGATATACCACTATGCTTTAAATTTACTACCTGATAAAATATGAAAAAGTCTTGTATGAGACCAATATAAAACATAATCGGTAGAATAATCATGAATTTTTATTGTATATTATATATTCAATTGAAAAAAATAAAAAGCATTATAATTTTGCCAGAGAGTTTTCTAGCCAAATATTGTGGCACCCCAACATAAAAGTAATCAAGAAATTAAGAAAACAATGTCACGGACCGGAATTTTGGTCACCGGCTTTTAGTTTGATCGTGACAATTTTCTCTATGTTAATTTTTTTTTTTCCTTTTAGTTCGTTAATTTTTCTTTATGCTGTCAAAACTTTTAAAAGAATAATATAATTTGTCCCCCATTTGTTAAAACACGTTATAGCAGTACCCGGAAAACTTGTCAGCAGCATAAATACTCTCATTAGATAATATCATATCATTTGAAGTGAATATTTAGAGTCACAATTCAACTATCAAATGAATGAATATCATATCATTTGAAATTATAATTTGAGATCACTATTTGAGGTATCTAACATTATTCATTGTAGAAAGCATGCGAACAAACAAATTAAAGTCGAATCTTTACTCGTATTTATAGTCACAATTCGCATCCGAGAGGTAATGCCCGATTGCCCAGGACTATTCAGATAGCCTTGGCGATTTATTAAGCTGTTAAGCTATATTCTATACAAATACGACTTCGGACGCATCCTTCAAACCTCACAGATTCTGCAAGAGGATTCCCGACCTATATATTACATGAATGTATATAAAAACAGATGGGCGCCGATGGGATAAGAAGCGAAAACTTCAGCTTTTCGTCAATAAGCTTGAATCTTCTTCTCTTATTTTTAATTATAACTTCTTCTTTTTTAATTTTAAATTTTTCTCACTTACCCTATTTCATATATAAATTGGGTGAAAGACATTGACCCCTGAGATTTTTATAAATGATAAATAGGTACTCTAACAAAAAAATTGTGACAAAATTCCCCTATAATTTGCTGTTAATGACAAAAAAAACATGTTCATTAATTTTTTTTTGTTTTCTGTTAATTGTCGTTGGAAGAAGAAGAAGAAGAAAGAATGGTAATTTTATGGTGGATAACGGTCAGGAATTTTTTAATTACTAATAACAAACTATAAAAAAGTTTGCTATAAATTTTTTGTTAGGGCTACTTGTTATTTTTAAAAACGACCAGTAAATTGTCTTTATCCGAAGAAGATATATATATATATATACTCCTGTGCTTTTACGAAATTACAAAAATCCACTTGTCAGTGTCTTCATGATAAATACTCCTGTAATTTCTATCAATGGCATTTACGCCTTGGCCGTCCAATCCGTTACAGAACCATTTCAAGAATATTCATTTTATGAATCTGATTACTATTATACCCGCCCTCACCACTTTCCTTCCTCTTCCTTCGGTTCTTTTCTACTTCCTTCACTATCGTCCTTTTTCTGTTTCACCGGGTTGACAACAACAAAAATACTAAAAACCAGACTGGAGCTATTCCAGGTGCTTCGCTTCTGCTCAATCGGAGAACAGAATCAAATCTAATCTCACTCACCTCATTCCTATTTATAATAAC
Source organism: Trichilia minutiflora (assembly GCA_035590515.1). Classification (NCBI taxonomy): domain Eukaryota; kingdom Viridiplantae; phylum Streptophyta; class Magnoliopsida; order Sapindales; family Meliaceae; genus Trichilia; species Trichilia minutiflora. The sequence goes on along the minus strand of JAVXUL010000002.1, from coordinate 1,368,210 downwards.
TCTAATCTAACTCAACACTTAAACACAAACGCAACTCTAAGACAGCTGCGACAGCAACAACCAATCAACCGTGATCACAGAAAGCTACGACAGAGACAAAAGCGTTAAACAGGTCGACGGCTTCAAACTCGAGTCAAATGTTTAGTCAACTCCGCAATCACCAACATCCCCTGCTTCTTTGTCCACCCACCGGAAACAATTTTTTACCTCTTACAATCAAATTCAACGACCCGATCCCACCAATATGAGTATGTATAAGTGTATGTATTGTTGTCGCTACAGAATCGTAATAACAATAGAAAACCAAGCATGTTAATATAATATATAAAAAAATAAGAAAATTAACCGAATTAATATACAATAAATACAAAACTTCTTACAAATCATACATAGAGACTTGAAATATTAAAATATTTTAAAATAATAATTCTCCCCTTTAGAATTATTTAAATGACAATAGAATCTACTTTCCAGGATTCAACTACCAGATTATTTAAATGACAATAAAATATACTTCCCAAAATTCAACTATCAGTTCTTCTGAGTTTAAATAATAAAACTAATTTAAATAATAAAACTCAAAAATTAGATAAAGGGTAAAGGTTTTATTCTTTCTAACAAATTAAAAAAAATTATTGTATCTTTTAATACGTATTCATTTGTATTTATAAGTAAATTAATGAAAAGATATAGCGTTTTATAAAGTTATAATTTTTTAAGAAAATTATAATATATGATTTAAATTCTGAAAAAATATAATTTTTAAATTTAAAAATAATTAATTTAATATATATATATATATATATATATATATATAATTAATGGTTTTCTTCTTTGTTGAGATGGAGAGAGGGAAATGCGGTGAAAATTGGAAGCGAAAGCAATAGTAGCGGATTCTCAAATCGTCCGGATTATTGATTTTTCTGGAGTTGACTGTGACCTCCTGCGCCCGACGATTATTGAAATGTTGCAAGTGCTTCATGCCATCTGGCTTTCTTTCAGATTGCGAATCATGGAATTGAAGGCGATGAAAGGGTTTCATAAGAGCGAGATTCCAAATGATTTTACTTTTTTGCCTGTCTCTCTCAAACGCCTGCGTAACAGAATGGATACAAATTGGACTGACAGGAGAGTAAATATACTTTCACATGGGTATTATCATTTCGTAAAAATATAAGGGGCGACCTAATAATCCTCAAGATGATAACTTTATTTCAGACATGGAACCCTGCTAATAATTTTTCAAGGTTGCCTTTTCAATAGGATACATCTTTTTTAAGCCATTATAATGCTTTGATTATATACTCTTCTTTTACTAAAAAAAAATGATGGTTATAATTTGAAAGAAGATTAGCTTATCAACTTGATCCTCTCTCATGCATCCCACTTGGATTTTCGAACAGGGAGGATACCAAGTGATCCATGAATTTAAAAAATTGCTAGCAATAAATAGGAAGAACATGCATACTGAGAGTATTGAATGACGGAATCTTTGTCTGACTACCTAAGTGACAGCAGGCATCTCTCCTTAAAAATTAATAAATGTCTTATACAGTTAATATCTACTTTACTCTTTCTTATTAAAAATGGCCAACGCTCACATTTACTCTGTCAACTAACTTAACTTTTGTTTGGCAGGTAGCTTCCCACGCTAAATTAAAGGAAAATCATAAAAAAAAATGCTCTAAGGGTTCATGTAGATGGATATCTAGCTAACAATAACATTCAATTAGTGTAATCTTGTGTTCTCATGTCGGTCGCAGGATATTACATTGTAGACTAACATTGCCATGCATTAGAGTTTTTAACGAGCATCCTGTTCAATTTATCCTTTTAGTTTCCTGCGAATGCCCAATTTCCCTTTGTGTAATGTACTGATTTTAAGTTGTTTCTTTGATTTTTTCTCGTAGACAAGCTTCGGACATTCGCGGGAGGTGAAAAAATTAATGCTACTCACGTTTTCTTGGGGAACGAAAAAATTAATCCATACATTTTCTCGGGGAACGGAAAAAAGAATCCATACCTTTTCATTCATGAATTTATTAGGGTAATTAAATCATTAAATGCATGGCAAAGTTACATTGGAATTATATAGTTACGATTCTTCCGGAGTTTGTTATATATATATATATATATTCCAAACTCAGAAAGTGTAAAATTCCCCCTTAAGCAGTTGGGAATAATTAATTAAGAGGTACTTAAAGAAAGTAATTAATAGTTCTTAATGCTTGAATATTTTACCGAAAAATTTTCATTTATACACCTATTTATGTTAAACCACGAGTGATTTCCTTTCTAAATTCAAACTTAACACTGTATATATACCGGTGTATAATTACTAAACAAATATAGCATCAAATTTAAATTTTAAACATGGAAATATCCGAGAAACGAAACTGTTATTGATCTAATTATTATGGTAGATAACTAATACCATATCTACGTAATTTGTTAATACCATACGTAGCTAAAACCTAATTTCATGATCTCTTTCATCTTTTTAATCTCTTGCCCAAATGGCTCATAGAGTACTTAGTTTATAAAGAAGCTATATGCAAACAGAATCAAGGCTTCCCATACACACACACACCTTTCTCGTTCCAAAGAAGAAATCATTTTCCAGTTGTAGGGAGATATTAAAAAGCAGTCTTAAAATAACCAGACTAAGCTATAAATTCCAGATAGTATTATAAAGTAAATAATAGCACGAATTAAGAGGGAAGGTGGAAAGATATTCATTTTCCGGAATAGGACGCGGTGGAAAGTACTCACCTTCAAGGGATAGATTTGGATTTGTTTGTGCTGCCTGGTGTTAAGAAGTAAGAACTAAGATATTGGCACGGCTCAATCAAAGTACGACAGTGCAAACGCTTAAGTGTAAGAACGCAGTGTTTTCTCTGAGTGAACCGGGCCAATATCATAGTACCTATTTCAAATATTGCAGTTCTTCAGCAAACTGAATGGAAAGAGCAAGAAGAAAAAGAAGGGCAAGCAAAAAAGATTTGGGAATGTTTTAATTTCGTCTTCTCGGATCGAATTTAAGAAGAAAAAAGGGAGAGAGAAAAGAAGAGTTTTTGCAGGTTCGCATTTAAAATCCTCGACTACCAAAACCCACAACTAGGACCAGAGCATTCAATGGAAACCAAAACCCATCTCCAAAATATTATTCTGTCTATAAAATCAAAGTACTGTATGTATCTGCCCTGGTCCTCATTCATAAATCATAATGGAAGAGACTCCGTTTTCTCTACCCAACTAGCAAACCTGAGCCACAGACTGTACTACATTAATAAGGGAATTACACAGCCATAAAACCATAGCTCGCTTTATAATTAATATATCTTCCTTTTCATTGCACCTCAACTATTACTTATGGAATCTCATCAGAACGACCACACCCTATTGTCCCTTGGTTATTGACCGTTTAATTTAAGAGGAAGACGTGAACTTGACGTGGAACATTTTCACTGTTGTCATTTATGCATGAGAGACGAAGAAGCATTGTTTCTTCTCCAGGGAGTTTCGAGAAGGACGTTCATTAATCTTTATCAATGAATGCATGCAACCAACCCTGTTGGAAGGATTTTCTTCGAACCTATGTTAGACAAGCATATTCAATGTTTTTTACTCGATTAAGGATTTTCTTCCTCAATATCATTAATTTTTTATGTACTTAAAGATTATTGAATTTTAACCTAATTAGTCCTGTGGGGAATACTGGAGAGTGAGGATGCACCCTAATCCAGTGGCAAGTCTTGAATAACAGTATTAAAATTAAACTAAAAAACTTTTTAAAACAATAAATTTAATACTGCGGATGAGTCCTGGATTAACCATGCATGTGTTATAAAGTTGGACCCCGTTAGAGCAAATGAGAAAAGCAGTGTTACGCTGCACTTTAACAAGGCCGGAGAATAATCTGTTACTGGTGAAAATTTGAGCTTGTAATGTTTTTTGCAAGCCGAAAACTTCTTAATTAAGTTCATTCATATTAATTTTGTGCTAATATTTCTGGCCCACCATTTCTGGGTCCAGTGTTGTTATGCTAGCCCACACTGAATTTGCATTCTATAAGCAGTCTGAAGAAACGAGGTGGAGTTAAAAATTTAAACATCGTACATGAGATCATCCCACGATTCCAAGGGTGGACAGCAAGTGCTGTTCGTTGAAACATTACTCAAGAGATCAGTTGACTGTCTCCTCTCCCGATAGGCAAAGCTTTTCCATAGTGGGAAGAAAGCATCTTTTGAAACGTCGTCACGTATAATTCAGCGAATCATCTTCACTATTATACTGTATCTTCCGCAAATTACATACGTAGCCCCCACCAGCTTTGTTTTGTCCATGTCATAATGGCTTTAGCAATGATGGAGAATCCTCCCCCACATAATTAACAAAAAGATATTCGTCTGACAAGCATAACCTCAATTTAATAAATTCTCGAACATATAATAACCATTATATAATTTTATTTATTTATTTATAATTTATTACTCAATTATCATTATAACCTTTTATTAAATACGGAATCAAACTCAATTTTCATTATAATCTTCGATTAAATACGAAATCAAACGCCTACCCTCAATA
>JAVXUL010000002.1:1329844-1363520 GCA_035590515.1 Trichilia minutiflora | reverse complement strand
AATCATTGACTACATGCATACCATGTGATTCATCGATATTTGGTCCTGTTCGATAAATAGTTCACTAACTATAAATCTACACTAATGTCCTTATGACAATACTCATATTGTCAGCCTATATATATATATATATATATATATATAATATCATATAATATCATTAGGCGACAATTAGTGTGCCTACTATGTGATATAGTTGCCCAGTCAACACCACGTATGTAGGGAACGATTTCATAATTTATTTAACAATTAAATAATTATTCGGATAATTTACATACATTCAGTATTATTTGCATGAAAAAAATAAAGGAAGCAGCTAATGTATGTAAATAAAGAACCATTTCTTTTATTAATAAATTTAATGTTTATACAAGATCAAAAGCCCTGAAACCGACAACACGAATGGTTTCTAAGGCATACACACTAACATTTTTAACTGAAATTTGACTTACATTTGCGAGAATAAATAAGATTTGAGATGGGGGGATTAGCTAAAGTTTTAATCATTTGGGTCTCACACAACTGACAAGAAGATTAGCTTTTTGAGTTACATTAGAGCTTTGGGTAAGTTTTTATACTCCAATTTAAGTTCAAATATTAGAATTTGATACGTCTTAATGGCTAGGATTTACTGTAGGTGGATAGAATGATGAATTAGAAATTGATTTCGGTAAATAAAGTTTTAAGGGACTTGATTTGTTTAAAAGATAGCTTCATAAAATATAAAATCTCAATGGGTTCGATGTTAACTAAGAAAAGCAGAAATACGAGCACAGTCATTTCATATATAAGCTACATTTATCATATTAAATATGAAAATAATAAAAATATATGTATATGCATGTTTTAGGTGATGATGCTCGTGCGAGAGTCATTCGAGAAGAGCCAAAGAGTGAGGATTATCAAAGAGTGTTTACCCTCCCTATGTAATTAGTGAAAACTCTAATTATTGATTTTAAATTCTTATAAATGGTTTTTGAATTATTTTGATATGTTTTAAAATCATTTAATGAATATTTATATCTATATTTATAAATAAATGGTTTGTGACTAATTGTATATGATTTTGAGGTCTTGATAACTACATAAAAGTATATATATACTAAGGTCTAAATTCATTAATTTACACTTTAAAATATGATTAACTCTCTCAATTTATGAATATTTCTAGTCTTTGTATAAAATCTATTTTGTTTGTAATTTCTGTTAAATTTTTTATTTTGACACAGTGATAGTAAAAAGGCTGTAACTTTTCAACCAAGATAACTATTAAAATGATTCTTGATTTTGTGAAAAGTTGACTCATTGAACTAAAATTTTTATGTTTAGGCCAACATCAATTCGGACTCCATATTATATTTTCGAAGCTATAAAACAAGCCTAATTACTACTCTAGTCTAGTCTAACCATACTTCAATATTTTGTCCATAACTTTTGATAAAAATTTTGTATTTACCTGGTACAAATGAAAACTAAAAGTTAAGTCAATTATCTATAACTTTTATGTTACTATAGAAGCTAAATCATTGAGTTTGATCCATGATATTTTTTATGGTGGCTAAAATTTTTCAACTTTATTTATTAAAATTTTTAACTTAATTTATCAAAAATTATAATTACCTACTTTGACATTTAACTCTCATTTTGCCTATAAATATGAAGCCTATTTGGTTTCTGTATCCAAGGAGAAGAAAGTTATAATCATATTATAATTGAGTTTGTAATAGTATTATCTTTTATAAAATACTCTCTTTCTTTGTATAATATCTTTCTAAAATACTAGTTAAGGTTAAGGGTTAATACTAAGGATCTATTGTGAGCCCCGTGCCTAGATCCCAAGGGCCTATCGATAATTTTATATTTTTACTGTATACGCATTTATATTCATCTCGTACACCATTTATATGTTAGCATAATTTTGTAATTATTTTGGGGATTTGAGATGGTTAAGATAGAGTTTTGAAGTCGTAAACACAAGAACCTTAACATAATTAAATGTTAGTTTAATTTTGAGTAGGACCAAAATGACATTTTTCAAATTTAGGGAGAATTCAAGTGAAATTTTCTATTTTGACGAGTTTGATTGATCGAATAGAGTGATTCATTCAACCGACATTTTAAGGACTCCTTGAAAAATATTTGGCCTTGAATTCGTTCGAATGAATAGGATGATTCGTTCGATCGAATTAGCCTTTGTTTGAACGAGTTGCGATTCATTTGATCGAAGTGGTCAAATCATTTGAATGAGTTAGGATTCGTTCAAATGAAAAAATGGAAGCCTCCTAACTTTTTGAAGTGTCGAAAGACTTGTTCGAACGAAAGGTGATTCACTAGATCCAAGTAAGCGCTTTGTTCGAATGAACCCTTGATTCGTTTGATATAATCGATGAAAAACCTTGTGAAATAATCAAATTGCCCATATCTAGAAACTTCTCCTTTATAATTTTCAAGGGTAAAATGATAATTTTATCCCTTTTTATAAATAGGGTGCTGAACCCCCTATTTCTCATAGTTCTTCCTCTTTTGTTTTCTCCTCTCCCTCTCCCACATTCTCTCCTCTGATCTCATAATCCTTCTCCCATTTCTTACAATCTTTTCAATTTTTCTTCATAATTTTACCACATTTTACATTTTAAGCTTCTTACAAGCTTTAATTTTTCAAGAGGAGCAAGAAAATCGCAAAAGGGGAGCTAGGGTTTCAGAGATGACTTGGGGTTTTTCATTTTTAAGGCAAAATTAAAGCAAACTAATGATACTACAAGGTAAATGGCTTTATTTCTAACCCCTTTATAGCTTCCATTTTGCATTCTATTGAATTTTTGAAAAATGGGTATTACTGTTCATCCAAGGTATTTTCGTTAAATTTCTCACATGTATTTAAGTTATTATGCGCTATTTAAGTTGTACAAAAATCAGGTAAATCATTAAGTTGCTAAAAACGTTAATTTAAAAAATATGGATAGAGGTGTGAACAATAACTAGGTTACTGTTTCGACGAGCAGGTAAGGTCTACTTATCGAAATCACAAAACCGAGTTGCGTAGAGACTTTATAGGTGATGGTGGTGTATTGTGTTTTATTATTATTTTGGAGATGTGATTCAACCACCTATGAGTCTTATTGAGTTTGTCACGATTGTCACCACATGACTACTCGAGGCAAACATCAGTGGTGGATATATTTTTGACTAAGCCATGCATTGTTTTATTTCTTGCATTTAAAAAATGAATTTTTATAAAATAACATTGTTTTTATCTGCATATAAAAGCCATTGATGGTCTCGAGATGCCCGGGGTCAGGATAATCACCGAGAAACGCAGCCAACCCAATGATTTTCAATATACATTTCAAAGTTTTCAAACTAAATCAAATATTTTAAATTAGATTGTTTTATAATGTTTGCTAGCTATGTTTTTCCTTTCTAATTTGAAATGAATATAGTTTATTTTATAGTTAGTTCACTCACGGAGTATACTCTCGTATACTCACTCCCCTCACTTTCCAGTTTCAAGTCGAGAAAGCTAACAGTGCATTCAGTGGTGGTGATTTCTTCTAGATTTAAGGATTTCAGGTATACTTCAGAAATCGACTCACCTAAAAGTATTTCTAGTCCATTAGAGCTGTATTTTACTTTAAATCTTATATTTTGTCTTCTATAAATTGAAAACAAATTTGTAAACCACTTTGATTTTTTATCGGTCGGATTAAATTTTTATATTTAAACACTTTGTTGAATGATTTATGAATATGGTTGAAATATTCATATAGAAACGTTTATGGTTTTTTGATATATCTTAAGAAGTTCGGGTGATGAGGATGGATATTTGGAAGTGTTTTAAATGTGTAAATTTCAAAATAGGTTTTGTAAAGGCCTTACAAGTTCTCAGGGTGTATTCTAGGTGATTGAATACATCTTGGGAGTCTGTGACGGTTGTCACGTATAGGATCCATGGGTTGGGTCGTGATAGTTTGGGTGTGATTTTTCTTCCTATCAAGTAACTTGATTACTTTATGCAACCTATCTCCACCATACCCTTTGTAAAGTAACCTTTATAACTTCATGCCTCACTCTCTAAAGCTTTATTTCTCCGCTCTAGGATTTATCATTACCAATCCTCTTTTGCATGCTTGCTTTAGTAATCCTCTCATTTTCCCGACTAGTTGGAGGGACTCCTACTCATTGGTCTTTGCTGTCGCTCTACTTATTGGAGTTGCAATCGTGTTAGTTTGCGAATCATTCTTGTTGGATGACTCAGCCTCTTAGGCCAAATTTGTAACAGAGGTTGAGTTCTCCTCCTTTTCTATCAAAAAACTTCAATAATAATAGTTTTGGTTATTAATGGCCATTTTTAATCAATTGAGTATTAAAGTAGGGTTTTTTTTGATAAATTAAAAAAAAAGCTTCTTGTTTGTTTTTTGCAGAGGACATTAACTGTCGATACCTAAAATTTTTCAAAAAGAAAACTCTAAATACCACATAGATTTTATCTCTCTTGATTGTTGATAAGTTTGATGAAATTCGTCTCGGGTTGATATAACACCACAATAACTACTTTTTAGATACTTGAAAACACAAAAAAACTAGAAATAATGTCGGCTTTTCAAAGTAGAAACTCCGATTCTTAAGTCAAGCTTAAGATCTAAGAGAAGAAGAAAGCAAAATTTTAACCAGAAAAGCAAAAATTATATAAATACTGACGCAGGATATATATATTATTTGTTATTGTATCTAATGCCTTTCATGGTGAAAGAGTACTAGTATTTATAATAGTTGGTGAAACATTTTCTTAAACCTTTGCATATGTGATTATCGAAAAACGAAGAGCTGATATTTATCGAAGGAGTTGTATGTTGTGGTCGGATAATGAGTCACTCTCCAATTATTACCTACAAATCTGGGCCAACATAATAATTATTTAATATTATATTTAAAATATACTTTAATTAATATGATATTTAAAATAGAATTCATATTAATAATTGATTAGTAGTTATATTTTTAGATTATAATTTTATTAACTGATGTTTTGAACTATTAATATATATAACATATAATATATTGGTATTATATTTTAGTACTAACTAGTAACTATTATACTAAATACAAAATTATAATATTATGTATATATATAAAAAAATAATTTTTATTACATTTATTATAAGTTTATGTCAAGCCTGAGTACAAGTCTATGGGTTTAGTATCTCGGTCCAACGTAATTTATTTAATAAACTGTGTTGGATTAAATTTTTAATATTTATAAATTATGCCAGGTGTATTGGTATTATTTATGGTCTAGGCCCGGTCGGCCCAGGCCGGCAATGTCCATTTGCCATCTTTAGTAATAATGTTAATAAAATTTGATTTTGGTGATTAAAGTGCAACAATGAAAAATGTTAGCAACGTTTGTGATATTATGTCAAACTGATTGAGCAGAGAGTTTTAGAAACCACTTGGAGTTAAAAGTGAAACTCTCGCTTTTTAGTGTCAGCATATCTACGCGCTGAGTTAATACATTGCTTCAATCTTTGTAGCCAGATGCCCGCTTAGGTCAAAGTCTTAATAATGGTTGTATGGTTCAGTTATTGGATGATTGAATTATTGTGAAAATAAATGGCCACATCTACTACTAATTTAGAAGGTGAAGTATTTAGTTCTGTACACCTAAAACGTGCAAAATGCTAAATCCGTACAGCCTGAAGCATGACGTGATATGATTGAATACCAACTGAAAAGAATTGTAGTTTGCTATTAACAATCCCAGCTGTAGATGTAACGACATACTAAAGTGTTAGTAGAGTAACCTTTTGAAATAGTACAGGTTCAAATTGTAAGCATTCTAAATTTAAAGAGGCCAATATATATATATATATATGTATATTTTTTTAAAGGACTGAAATACGTGATTATTCATTTATTTTTCAACTGCTAACTGCTAAGATAGTCCTGCCATTCGCTTATTCATTTATTTGTTTTGCAATTGGTAATATTGTTCTGTCACAGGCTGTGGGTCCGTGGGATAGTAACTAAAAATACTAAATGTTAGTTTAAAAAATAAGCGAGCTTGCTATAAATGAGGGTCATTGTGACTTATAATTTTATTTTTAAAATTAATAATATTAAATAATTTTTTTTATACATAAAAAATACTAATTCACTTAACCTACACCAAATTTTTATAAATAATATATTTTTAAATATTTAAATATAAGATAAATATTAAACAATTGTCATTTATATATTAAAATCGTCATATTATATTCATTTGATGTAATTATACTAAATATACTTTTTAAATACATATAAATCACGATTTTAATATTAAATTTGTAAAGATCAATAATATGAGAGCCACAAATATGTCTCCTTTTTTTTTTTCCGTGTAATTATGAATTTGGTTTAATGACTTGTTGCTATAATGAAATAAAGAATCATTATTTTATGATGTCTTTAATATTTCTTACATCTTCTCATGGTTGATAATTTATTCTATCATAATTCATAAATTTTAATCTTCTGGTAAAAATTTCCTTGATTGAGAAAGTGTAGTGTGGGTTAAATATCTCACTTGCATTCCTATGCTTTGCAACATAGTGTATTTGATATAAAATTAACTAAATATAAAAATAATTATAACAATAAAATAAAATTTTTAATATATAAAATAATTTTATTAAGTAAAGTCATTAAAGCTTTCTAACTTAAGCTTTCTTTAGTTAGTATTTTATATGTTGGAGGAATTCTAAATTCTCCTGTACTTTGGTTAAAATATAATCATTCCTGGAGGGGTGAAATGTAATCTCAATCATCCATTATAATGAATGATTGAAATTACATTTCACCCATCCAGGGTGGTTATATTTTAGGGCGATTATATTTTAGTTAAACATAAAGGGGGAATTTGGAATTCCCCCTTTATATGTTAAATAACTTATAATTACTGATTAGGCTTAACAATTATTTAGTCCCTAAACAACACATTGTACCCGATTTTAACATACGAGTCTATTCCATCCAAAAGCGTTAGGGGATAGAAGCGCAATTTCGTTACTTCAAATTGCTCAGTAACAAAACCTAGAAATTGCCATCTGTCTGTCCCACGAAAGGTTATGAGGTCCCTACGGTTGTAAGCTCCTTGATATAAATCGTTGCCTTTACACCACAAATCGCTTGCACTAGGCCACCAACTGACAGTTTGTGGTTGTTTCAACTTCTTTTCGTTGCGTTGAGATCGTATTGGTGAATTTAATTTTGATCGCGGTTTAGAGTTCGTGGGTTGTTATTGGCTGTCGCCTGTCGAAATTTGAAAGTGAGTTCCCTAATCTTCTTGTTGATAAATTACGTATCACATTTATGAAAAACTTGTAATGGTGCTTTGTTTTCGTATAATGTTGGTTGAAATGCAAGTCCTAGGTCTCAAGTTGCTATTTTTTGGTTAAAATGAACTAATATTTTGTGCGGATTTGGTCATGATGAAGAATTTGTGTTGTACTGTTGCTGAATTGCAGAAAGTTTATTAATTTTAGTCGACTTTGTTAAGAAATGGCAAGTAACCCATTTAAGCCATTCATTTGCAAAATCATCTATAATATTTATAGTTCATTTTAACTTTGAAATTTTGTTTGCCTGATGCTATTCGTAACATTATTGATGTTAATCGGTAGAGTTTGCAAGTTTTATGTTTTGTTGTAGTCTACTGTTGCTTGGGTACAAATGATTAACACTTTTCTGTTCTTGCATAATCTTGTGGGTTGTCTGTGATTTGTTTTATGGTTCTCTGTACTTTTTGCTTACTTGTTTTAGTCATGTATTGTGTTCATCTTGGGATGAAATTTGCATTGCCGAGAGTGGTAAATGTAGTTGGGGAGTGAGGAGATGTTGCCCATAGATGCAGTGATTGTCAAACAAGGTGTCAAACATTCTTAAGGGTTAATTGACCACGATGAGTTCAGTTTTGATAAACTGTTGACTGTGGTTAGAGAGAAGTCATTGATGGATGGATTAAATGTTGAAGAAAGGGTGAAGGTTTGGGTTGTGTTTTCTTGGTCCCATGAGAAGAAAACCATTTCATCGAATAAACATTGACCCATTTGTTGCTTTGTATGACGAGAAATCTGTGACCACCATTGAATTCTTGGTTCATACTATCAGCCATCTACCAATACTACTGAACAAATCAATGTTACCACCATACAGAATAGTAACCACATTTCTCTTAAAACATTACCACCTGAAACAGTAACACCACACAATAAGACATTGGAGCAGCCCTCTTCTATTTTGAGTACCTACGGAACATAATCACAAACTGATGAAACAGTTGCAATAGCAACAATGGGGTAGGAAATGTCATTTGCTCATACTAATGTTGGGATTGAGGAAGTAGAAGGTATTGTTGTCAAGTCTTATTATGGAAAAGAGTGCGCTGATGTGGATAGTGTTAAAAAACCTATGGATGTTACTTCAGACAGTGTTGATGCTGTAAAACCTGTTATTGATGAGATTGGAGATGATTCAGATGGTAGGAATGGTGGAGCTGATGTAGAACAATGTGGTAGTGAGTATAGGAGGTTTATCTAACGTAGAAAATACTAGAGAGCTCTAGATTGTAGGCTGCTCATCTTATGAAGAATGTTGACAAAGAACGTGCATAAAATGGCTCCTCATAAGAAACCTGAAATGAAAGTTAGGGATTGCTATGAGGATGTGGATGATTTCAGGGTAAAGTGCAGGAATATGCATTGAAGTGGGGTTTTCATGTAAGGTCTCTCAAAAATGATTAAAATAGAGTGACTTCTGAGTGTGGGAGTGATAGATGTGGTTGGAAAGTACATGCTTCAAGTCATTGTGGTGGACAATATTTTTTTTGCTAAAACTATGGTGGAACACACTTGTATGAGAACATTAGTGAATAAGGCTGCAGCAGTTAAATGGATAGCCCAAAAAACTTACAATCTTTATTGCTTTCCGTTCAAAGGTGGATATAAGGGTTTTTGCCAAAATGTTGAATGTAAAATATGCTGTTGTTATGATTAGTATGAAGCTCTATAGGTCGCTCTGGAGTTTTTGGATGAAAATCATGCAAAAAGCTTTCGGAATATTTATAGCTATGCACAAGCATATGCATTACTACAAAGCAATCCACGGGCATTTGTGAAAGTGTTGGCAGACAAGGAGAGTAAACCTGGGAAAGCTTTATTCCTGAGTTTTTTTTGTGTGCTTTGCCGCTTGAAAGGCTGGTTTCTTGAATACGTGCAGGGCCTTTTTTGGCATTGATGGTTGCCATGTTAATGGGATATATGGTGGAGTCTTATTATCAGTAGTAGCAATGGATGTAAACAATGGAACTTATCTGCTTACTGTGGTTATATGTGAAGTGGAATTTGATGAAACGTGGAGTTGGTTTTTGGAGCAGTTGCAGTATTACATGAGTGATGGCAAGACAGTGACCATAATTGGTGATTGACAGAGATTATAAAAGCATTGCTAAAATTTTGGCCTATTGCAGTGATCAGAAAATGTGCCTGATACATTTATGGAAACTTTTAGGAAAAGACTTATGAACAAATTTAGGCGTATGTTCTGGAGAGCCAGCAAAGCAGCCAATGTTCAAGATCACTTGGCTTAGATGCAAAAGTTGAAGGAAAGTTATTAGACAGCTTATGAGTGGCTGATCAAAGATTGTTCACAAACTGAATGGATGAGGGCTTTCTTTGACACTTGTTCTAAGTCTGACTATGTGACCAATAACTGCTCTGAGACATTTAACAGCTAGATAGATGAATACATATTAAAGCCTATTCTTACCGTGTTGGAACAAATCAAAAATAATTCAGTCAATGTTTTTCAAGAGAGTGAAAGAGTTTACTAACTGGGACTTTACCCACCACTAGGGAGAAAGGACATCAAAGAGAATGGTGAAGTTGGAAGGGTAATATGATTTTGCCAATACACTTCACTGAGTTCAAACATTCTCTCATCAAAGTGTAGTAACCTTAACACCAGGATTACATTCACCAACACTTGACAACAAATGCTTTTAGGAACATAATCTTTTTAAAAACACTACCATCCTCATTTTCTGCCTCTAATTGTATTTTCTGGAACTCTTTGTGGTCTGGGTTCCACCATTCAAAATATGTACAAGCACCTGTTGCACAAACAAACAAAATTTTGTTAGGGTTAGCTCTGGATTCTGAGACTACCAATTGCTTTGCTTTGACACTTGCTATATCTGCACTTCAATTTGATTATATTTTCAGTAACACAGTAAGTTGCATGCATTGTCAGGATCAGATCTTCTGTCGCAGGCTTGTATATGTGTGTGACAGAAAGTGCCTTTGGAATGGGTGATTGGCTTAACTGAGATTGAGTGAAAGGTGTAGGTGCCTTTCATCAATTTGAAGGGAAATGGTTTATAATATTGTGTTGTGTTTGGCGAAATACAATATAAATTTTGGAGTGCTTCATTGACATACAATGTCATTGTGATGGATTGAATAAAAGATATAAAATGGAATTGAATTGAAAATATGGATTGTAATTTTCACTTGTAGGGTGTATGAGATGAACCTTGGCCTATGCTCTATCAAAAAAGCTAGTTTGAGGGGGACATGATTGCTCATATCCATATGAATCTTAAAGTATCTTTCCCTAAAACCGAACCGATGTAACTGTTGGAATAAAAAAATTTCAATGGCTACTTTTTTGTGGCTGTTTTTTTTTTTATATGCATAAGTTAAATGTGAAATTTTTAAAGTTGAAGGACCTATTTGTTGCTCAATTTTTATAACAGATGACAAAAATGTTATTTCAGAGTAAATTTGCATGGAATTGAGCGGCAGGAATTTATTTGTTAAAATCAGGTATAATGTGTCCTTAAATGTTCAAAGTTGAAACCTCAAAATCTAATTGGTTTTTAAGCCAATATCCATTATATAAGGGAGAAAAAGAGAATAACATAAACGGTTTATTGTAATAATTTTACGCCAAATGCCAATCAGTGTTGCAAGCGTCTTGTGATTGATTTCCTTTTTTAAGTCCAGTGACAATGAGATGCCAAATATGACGATTCGAAAATATGAACAATTCCTTTGTATCTTTAAACACAATGAGAATTAGATGAAACCGAATATAATGATTTGAAAATATCGAACGATTCCTCAAAGAATGAAAAACCTTAACAACGACACGAGAGAATCATCAGCTAATCTTTTACAAATTATGACGTTAGCATGAAGACAGAGTCCACTAATAACGGATCCTAAGAAGGTGGCAGTGGCAACTCCAAAAACATGACGACATAGTGTAAACACAATGACGACGCCGTGTGGCCTTCAACGACACTCTATCCACAAGGGCCACTCGAGTCAATAGGTCACCAACGCCATAACGTAAGGATGTGCACATACGTTGTGCGCGCCCATTTTCGTAATTTCATTCCCGGCTTTACTTGCTCTCTTCGACTACCTGCGAATTTAAGTCTCGTCAATTTGTCTCTCAAGCAAGGCAAACGCGTACCTCTTTTGAAAATTTTCAGTTCTTGTAGTGTTCGCTCTCTTCTTTCGTCTGAACGTAGAAGCATGGGTTCACTTTCTGCCGTAGGCGAACGTCTGCAATATCCCGTCGCTCGTAGAGATGAGTCCATCGTCGATGATTATCACGGAGTGAAGATTGCCGATCCTTATCGATGGTAAATTAATTCTAAATTAAATTTCCCAATTTTATGTTCTTTTATTATTTTTTTTATTTCATATTTGATTGGATAGGCTTGAAGATCCGGATGCGGAAGAAGTAAAAGATTTTGTGCAGAAGCAGGTGAATTTGACGGAATCGGTGCTTGAGAAATGCGATGCAAGAGAGAAGCTTCGCGATAAGATTACGAAGAGTTTTGATCATCCTCGTTACTACGCACCGTTTGAGAGAGGGAATAAGTATTTTTATTTTCATAATACGGGGCTTCAAGCACACAGTGTGCTTTATGTTCAGGATAGTTTGGATGTAGAAGCCAAGATATTGCTCGATCCAAATACGCTTAGTGTGGATGGAACAGTGTCCTTGAGCAGTTTATCGATCAGTGAGGACGGTAAGTACTTGGCATATGCGCTTTGTACGAGTGGAAGTGATTGGACAACAATCAAATTAATGCGGATTGATGATCGAAAAGCGGAGCCTGACACTCTGTCTTGGGTGAGTTTCTTACATTTTCATTCATATTTTATTTCATTTTTGAATTTACAATGAGGTAATTAATATTGGTGGAATTTAAATCTAGGTAGAAAAAGCAAAGAACTAGTGATGATTTATGTGGTGTATTACAGGTTAAGTTTTCGAGTATTAGTTGGACTCATGATAGCAGAGGGTTTTTTTACAGCCGTTATCCAGCTCCCAAGTAAGTGATGACCGTGTGCTTCTTGTCAATGTACAGTTTTCGGTTTTATATCCAAAATTCTCTCAGCCTAAATTGCGTGTGCGCTGGGTTTGAAACTACTCTTATGGATACTAGAACCTCTAGTCGTCAATAACCCTGTAGATATATTCCTGTTGGTTGATACTAGTTTGACGGACACTAGAAGCCTGTGGGATATAATATCCCTGTTGTTGGGGCTCAGGCAAATTTGAACATTTGGCACCGTGTTTTAGCTGTAATTTTTAAAGAAGGAATTTCATGAATACTTTTTGAAATTTTGAAAATTGTTAATGATATTTATTTTTGTTTCATTCATTTATTTTTTTTATTCTAAAGGTATGATTATAATGATGGTAGTTTTCTTCTGTAGAGAGGGTAAAAATGTGGAAGCTGGAACAGAAACTGATTCTAACCTTTATCAGGAGGTTTACTATCATTTCCTGGGTACTGAACAATCCGAAGATGTGTTATGCTGGAGAGATCCTGAAAATCCTAAATACATGTTTACAGTCGAGGTTACAGAAGATGGGAAGGTGATTTGTTCATATGCTTGATACCTGTTTTGGATGGATGGTGGTTTGTTGGAGAGTCCAGGTTCTTTATTTCATTATTTTGTGGTATGGTTGGTTCCCTTACTTTTTATACTGTTGTGCAGTATCTTCTCCTGTACATAGATGAGAACTGTGATCCAATCAACAAAGTATATTATTATGATTTGTCTGCACTACCAGAAGGCCTGGAAGGTGTAAGGAAAAGAGATGGCTTGCTCCCGTTTGATAAGCTCATTGATGTATTTGATGCAAAGTATGAAGCCATTGCAAATGATGACACTGTATTTACTTTCCTCACCAATAAAGATGCTCCAAAATATAAAATAGTCCGAGTAGATCTCAAGGAGCCTAAGATTTGGTCTGATGTTGTTCCAGAAGCTGAAAAAGACGTGCTTGAATCGGCATCTGCTGTTAATGTTAATCAAATGATTGTGAGTTACTTGAGTGATGTGAAGTATGTTGTGCAGATAAGGGACCTCAAAACTGGTTCCCTATCGCATCAGTTACCAATTGAGATCGGCACAGTTTCTGGGATATCTGCACGTCGTAAAGACAATGTGATTTTCTTTGATTTTACCAGTTTCCTAACTCCTGGCATCATATATCAATGCAATGTAGAAACTGAAACTCCAGATTTAAAGATATTTCGTGAAATTAGTGTACCTGGATTTGATCGCTCAGAGTTCCACGTTGATCAGGTGGGTGACCATTTTTACTCTCATAACCTTGGGTGATTCTAGCTTTTTGAGTTGGTTGTGCATTTTTATTTGCTTTATTTTCAGGGAACTTTTATAGGAGATCATTCCCTAAAAACTTTAGTGTTGTCAAATGTTACCTTCTTGCCAAACTGCATTTCTTCCCTTTTTGAATGGCTTTCCCATTTCCAGGTTTTTGTGCCATCTAAGGATGGTAGTACCAAGATACCGATGTTTGTTGTAGCCAGAAATAATATTAATTTGGATGGATCACATCTCTGTTTGTTGTACGGATATGGTGGATTTAACATTAGTATCACACCCACATTCAGTGTCAGTCGTACTGTACTTCTAAAACATCTGGGTGCTGTCTTTTGCATTGCCAATATCCGTGGGGGTGGAGAGTATGGAGAGGAGTGGCATAAAGCTGGTTCACTTGCAAAAAAGCAGAACTGCTTTGATGACTTCATTTCTGCTTCTGAGTACCTTATATCTGCTGGTTATACCCAGCCCAGAAAGTTGTGCATTGAAGGGGGTAGCAATGGCGGGCTTCTTGTTGGGGCTTGCATAAATCAGGTGGATTGGTAATTTCTTGATTGCAATTTTTGGTTTCATCTTTTTTTGTTATCATATCGAATTCACAAATTGCATGGGTACCTTTGTTTTGTTGTAGAGACCTGATCTTTTTGGTTGTGCTTTGGCCAATGTTGGTGTAATGGACATGCTGCGGTTCCACAAATTTACCATAGGTTATTCTAAATCCTAAATCCTTTGGTTTAGTTAAAAACATTTTACTACTGTACTATCATTTGTCTAGGTTATTCTAAATGCTTTGGTTTAAGTGTACAGCTTTTTACTATTGTGGTATCATTTGTATTGATTAAATTAACTTTGTAGGCCATGCATGGATTTCTGATTATGGTTGTTCGGAGAAGGAGGAAGAGTTTCAATGGCTTATTAAGTGAGTAGAACTTGACCTGCCCATGAAAATGTGACAATAGTCTGGTGAATCAATTTATACACTTGATTAAGAGATTTGAAAACCTTTTTCCTTTTAAATACAAGATTCCTTGTAGAGATGGTCAACGTCACAGAATCTGCAAACCCAGCTAGAATTTGTGCATAGGAATTTGGTTATTAGACTACTTGGAGTCAAGATGTTGTTGACCATGATCGACTCTCTTTTCTACAAAATATTCAGCTCCTCCTCTTGTATTATTTCTGGATATACTTATTCCTCGGTGGACAAATAAAAGATATTTGGATTACATGCTCATTTTGCCCCATTTATTTTCCTCTCTTCAGGTACTCGCCGCTACATAATGTGAGAAGACCGTGGGAACAGCATCCTGATAAACCTTCCCAGTACCCAGCTACCATGCTGTTGACGGCTGATCATGATGATAGGGTTGTGCCTTTGCACTCTTTGAAGTTATTGGCGGTGAGTCCTTACTTGCGAAAACTACATGTGGTTTCCTTTTCCTATCTTTTATGTTTTGATTTATTTAACTACAAATGCACGCGTCACCTATTGATAAGTATGTTATATTTAGCATGAAAACCCTTTATGTTAAGGCTACGTTTGGTATTACAATGCTCCTAAGTTGGAAAAGTGAATATGTGTACATTAGAAATCCCAGTTTTCTACTAATATTTAATAGAAACATTCACTAATGTTTAGTGGATGATGCAGTAAAATTATGATAAATAAGATTAATCTCATAGATTAATTTCAAGAGTTTCTTCAAATCCATTAAGATAAGAATTAAATCTCTCATTTAAAAAAAAAATTATTGAAAGAGTAAAAACTCTTTTCTCCTAGAGTTTTAGTATTCTATTTATAATAAAAATAAAGAGCTAATAAAATTACATAATTGTCTTTAAAATCCTAAAAATAAAATATTTAAATTTCAAAACAAAACAAGTAAAATAAAAAATAAAAATATTAGTCCTTGTCATTCTCCCTCACTTGTGAAAAACTCAACCTTGAGTTCAATTGATAATTTGGATAATAAATATAGCTATTTGCAATGTTGAAGGTACGTAATATTATGATCCTTAATCTATTTAAACACACAAGGTTTATTCAAGTTTTTGATAAAACCCAATGATTGGACTGTCTTATCAAATCAAACATTCTGACTTTTGGAGGCTTTCTTCAATTCATAAATGATATCCATTAAATTTGGTTAATCTAATACATAGGTATTGTCGTTGATTAAGGACCAAACTTTTTTTTGCTGTAACTTGCTGTCTTGCCTCACTCGATACCTTTCCTTACCAAAAATACCAGGACATTGTCACCTACGTCAAAAACCTTCTTCCTTCTATGCTTGTCCACTTGCGTCTTATCGGGCATTGGATGCTTCAATTTGCTGTTGCACCTCCTCCTGAACCATTTGCACTTGTGTGGCCAAGTTCTAAGTTGCAATACTCTTCATGAATAGCTTAGGTAAAACTTGCAAATTAAGAACATGGTTAGATGCCTTTTTATACATCACATCAAATGGTGATCTCCCAATAAATGTATGAATGACCTTGTTATATGCAAACTCCTTTTGGGCCAAAGCTATATCTTATTGATTTGGTCTATTCTTACAAATGCTTCGAAGTCTTTTCTCAAGCATTTTATTTACCACTTCTGATTGGCCATCTATCTAGGAATGGATAGAGCTGTTGTATTACTAGATTGACCCAAACTGATATCATGGTCTTTTCTAGAATGTACCAAGAAATATCATGTCTCGATAGGAAGTGATGGTTTTTGGAACATCATGAAGGCATACAATCTCAATAAATAAAAGTTGAGTTACATGAGATGCATCAGAAGTCCTTTTGCAATGAATGAAGTAAGCTATCTTAGAAAACTTGTCAACAATAACAAAAATTGAATTAGTGCTACGTTGGATACGAGGCAATCTCATGATTAAATCCATGGACAAATCTTCCCATATATATAAAGGTACTAATAATAGATTGTATAAACCAATATTTTGAATAGTATCCTTCACAATTTAACAATTGTAGTATTATTGAACCAATCTCCTCACATCTCGTTTTATGTTAGGCGAATAACATCTCTTAGTTACGGTTGATATTGTCTTATCGCGCCCAAAGTGTTGATCTAATCTTTCTTTATGTAAGTCATGAATTAGCTTTTTCCACAACAAGGATCATGGAATACATAATTGATTTCGTTTTATCAAAAATTCCTCAGAAATGTGATAGTCATCAACATCTATTCCACGTTGTAATTTTTTCCACATGCCTTTAAAATCTCTGTCGATAGGATAGAGCTCTCTTACACAATCAAATTTGATAACCTCAGTCTTCAAGATAATAATTGTTGTTGCGTTCCTACTTAATACATCAGCCATTTTATTAGTCATCCTTGATTTATGTATTAGTTTATAAGTGTTTCATGATCAAAATACAATCTGAACTCTTTTTCCTCCAAATAATGTTTCAAAATCTTCATAGTTTTAATCACAGACTAAAACTCTTTATCATACACTGACCACTTTCTTCTAATTCAAACAATTTCTCACTAAAGAACGTTATGAGCCTCTTTTCTTGTGACAAAACAGCTCATATTCTAACTCTTATTCCAGCTCCATTAACATCATACTCAACTTCAAATAATTTATCAAAATTAAGAAGAGATAAAATAAGCGCACTATGCAATGTTTTTTTTTTATTATGGCAAAAGCTTCATTAGTCTCTTTATCCTTATTAAAAACTCTTCTTTTTTTTTCATATATATACTCAGTTATGAGAGTTATTATAGTACTAAAATTCTTAATAAATCTCTTATAGAATGTTGCTATTTCATGAAAACTGTTAACTTTCCCTACGATTTTTTTGCATTAGTCACTTTCTAATAGCCTTTAGTTTACTCTCATCTATATGTATATTATGAGTATCAACCACAGATTTAAAAACAATAATTTATTAGTAAAATATACGAACTTCTTAAGATTAACATATAGTTTTTTATCTCACAACACATTTAAAACATTCCTTGAATGATCTAGATTCAAGTCACGAGATCTATTATATATTAAAATGTGATCGAAGTACACTACTACGAAGTCATTGATAAATGGTCTGAGTTTCTAGTTCATTTTCAAATTTGAAAATGTTCGGGCCATTGGATAGCCCAAATAGTGCAAATTAATCTTTGAGAACACAATAGACCCACTTAGTTGATCCAATATGTTATCAAATCTTGGAATTGAGAATTTATAATCCACAATAATTTTGTTAATCGCCCTACTATTTACATAAATTCTCCAACTACCATCTTTTTGGGGTGTCATAAAAGTTAGGATTGTATACGAGTTCATGCTCTCATATATGTCCCTTTTACACTAACATTTCACTGTCTCCGTCAATATCTCATTCGCCTTTGAGCTCATTCTATAATGTAGTAAATTTGGTAGGTTTGTCCCAAAAATCAAATCAATGTGGTGTTGAATGTCTCAAAAGGGTGGTAACCTTTTGGGTAACTCCTTTGTAGGATATCCTTAAATTCTTCAAGCATGGAAACTACTTCAAATGGTATTTCATCATTCTTACCTACGGCTCCTATCTTCCCTTTCACAGCTACTACATGCACTTCCTATGTATCCTTAACCTTATGCTCCATTTTCTAGCTAGTGTGTTAAGGTTATCACTGCCTTCTTTTTAGGTTCCTTCTCTATTGATTTCTTACTTATCTTAAGACCCAATACATGCGTTTGTCCATCTTTAGTAAACTTATATACATTTTCACAGTTCTTATGTTAAGCTCTTATGTCATATTACCATAGCCCACCCAATAATAAATTTGAAATCTCAAAGCCATCTACTACATCATAATAGGTTACATTTACATGCTTCCTAATAGAGAAGCGTACCTTACACTGTTCAACAACTCTAATGTCAATCATTTCTTTTATCTAACCTATGCTATAGAGAAATGGATGCTTCTCTAGTGGTAAACCCTATTTTTCTACAATCACTTTACTAATCAAGTTCTTCTAGCTACCTTCATTAATGACAACCATACAATGCTCATCATATGATCTCCTAGTTGCTTGAGCTAATTTATTGCGTTGAGTATCATCCTTTGTTTGTGAGTAACCATGACCTTCATTATCACACAAAATCTTTCCTCATCTTCCATTTCATCTAATTCATTGTTAAATAACAAGTTATCTTTCGGTTAGTAGTTATCCTTGGTATACTCCTAGTTAACAACCAAATTGGTGAACTTTCTTCTAAGACACTTGTGGGAACAATGACCTATCTGGTTATATTTGTAGCGCTTTAAAGGAGTGGGTTTGGGATATAGATTGATTAGTTTAGTAGTTTCTGACCCCACAAGTTTCTTGTTGCTGGCCTTGTCTACTTCTCTTTTGGTTCTGTACTCCATTCATTCCTAAGTGATTCAGCTTTAGCTCGGTTACTTTGTACCTTATGACTACTACTAGACCATTTATTATGCCTTGATTGTTGCCTATCACTCACCATTTACATATTTCATCTAAATTTATGGTCACCTATTTTCTCCTTAATTGCTGCTTTCAATCCATACATATACCCAGACATTTATTGACTTGGCGTCTCATTCAACTTATTTCTAGAAGCTAATATATTGATAAATACTCCTAGCCCTTTGAGTACACCTTTAATATTGGTTAAATAAAATTTGCTCCCAATCCATAGGTAAGAATCTTTGCCTTAAATGGTCTTTCATTGCCATCCACCTTCTAATTCCAAGGAACTCATTTCCACTAGATTGATGCCCCCTTTTAGTTTAGCTATCAAATTAACCCTTTTTCTCTTAGGGATATTCATACAATTAAAAATTTTTTTTACCTCTTATAACCAATCTAAAATTTTTTCTATATTTTAAGTCTCATCAAAAGTAATTTACCTTTTTTTTGGGTATTTATCCCGATGCTCCTAACCATCAAATCTATGATCTCTATAATCATTATTGTCTAGATTCGCAAACTCGTGATGGGGTGGCGTTGTCTAGCCCCGTCACTGTGATCTTTACCTCCACCACCACCTCATCATCATATTGATTGTGGTAGAACGATAACTTCTCTTTTTCATCTAATTCATTTGGGTAGTACACTTCATTCTTATCGTCATTTATCATATCCTTTCAATGACCTAACAATGTTGTAAAGTCAGTGCAAAAGGTATCAATTAAGATATTTTGGCGAAACATCAATTTATCCTATATTTATAACCTCTAATTCACATCATGGAATTAGTTGTTTATATTAAGACAATAGTTTGATTCTGATACTAAATTGACGCAATAAAAATGTAGCGAAACATCAATTTATCCTATATTTATAACCTCTAATTCACATCACGGAGTTAGTTGTTTACATTAAGATAATAGTTTGGTTCTGATAGCGAATTGACGCAATAAAAATGTAATAAATAAAATTAATATCAAGAATTAATTTTAAGAAATTTTAAAAATCTCTAAATTTGAGAAAAATAATATTAAAAAAGTAAAAATTCTTTGATATTTTATATATAATAAAAATAAAGAGTTAATAAAATTATATAATTACTTTTAGAATTTAAAAATAAAACAAGCAAAATAAAAAAATATCTGTCTTTATCATTGAAAATCAATCATTCATGAGATAATCCTTAAATCTTATTTCATGCAGCATGTGCCAAAAGCAAACTACTCATTAAATATGACTTTAATTATAGTACTCATTCTCTAGTGTTCTATTGTTCCCAGACCATGCAACACGTTTTGTGCACGAGCTTGGAGGAAAGCCCCCAAACTAATCCAATAATTGGTCGCATCGAATGCAAGGCCGGACATGGAGCTGGGCGTCCAACACAGAAAATGGTAATCATTTATATCTTATCTTCACTCGGTTTGTGTTGCAGATTATTTTGTCGTCTTTTAAAGTATCTGACCTTGGACTTCCTTGTGCAGATTGATGAAGCTTCTGATCGCTATGGCTTCATGGCAAAGATGTTAGATGCTTCTTGGGTTGAGTAGTTGCTTTCGATTCCTGAAAATGAAATTGTTGAAGACGGGATTGGAAAATTTCCTGATGACTGCAAGAAATATTCACGTTTCTTTACTTCTTTTTTTTCCAAAAAAAATTTATAACGTACCTGTCACTAATGGAACATTTTAAAATTGCATGAACCTACCTGATTTTAGTGCTTTTTTTAAAGATTTGAATTTTCATTTCCTATAAAATGATTATTAGTTTACGATTTCATTCTTATTTGTTACGTTCAGGTCAGTAAACCTGCTATAGCGAACATAATTATAATTAAATTAGGAAGTTTCAGCCTGTTAAACATATGCAAATATGGAAACAATCATGATCAAAAAGATCCAAAATCAAAATCTCAATTTTCCCAATGTGGTAATTAAAAGTCAAAAATTTTTCCACTAAAACACATTACAGCATCCAACAAATAGAAGTGAAACGCATGAGAAATACTACAGTAATACGGTGAAAATAACTATGGGAGTAGAATCCAAAACAAAAACTCAGACATAATTTAAATAAAATTTTACGTTTGGTACTGGAAGTCCCTCCTTACCTAGTCGACAATGCAAAGTTGATGATTCTGAAGAAGTTTGGACAATCTCAATCGGTCAGGAAACAGTCCATTTTTACATCTGTAACATCAAGTTGTAGTATCTCTGCTCTGCATCCTAAAATTGATCCAATGCTACAGAAAGACAGGGAACAACTAAGCTGTGATGTGAACAAAAATAATAGAATAATGCTACCCACGCAAATTTATATATCAAATAATGTGATGCTTTATTAGTTAAAGTGATATATCTTCCGAGTTTCAAGATCATTTATTACACCATTTCCCCTCCCAATTGATGAAAGGCATATCATTTTGAATGCCAAATTTGGAATATGTAGCATTACTCAAAATAATAATGCATTTAACACATAGGTTTCTTACACATGCAGAAGATAGGAGAACCGACTCAAGAATCCTACCACTGCCATCTTTTGCCTCTAAATTTAAATATGGGAATTGTTTACAGGTGAAAACAATGATATTCACATTAACAACATTATGCAATCATTTTCCATACCTTGGATTGGTGCGCCCAAGATCCCCATGTACAAATTCCTTAATATATGTTCCAGCCTGCAATTCAAATTATCATCATTGCCATTTGATGGGATCTGGATATAAGCCTAAAGCATAGGATCAGGGGGCAGAGCTGAATATTTCACCTGGAAACCAAATAGTAGAGAATAACTATGATTATATGTTGTTCTTTTTCCCTTACAGGTTTTGGGTGGTGGATAAAGGAAAGGGTAAATGATGAAAAAATAATATCTAAAAAGCCATAGCCATATGCATGTATAAAAAGCCTAAGGGACCTTAATTGCAGCAAGCATACAGCAGAGACAGCATATATAGTCAAAATAGATTTCTAGTCATGCTTCTACTTAAGCTCCAAATACAAAACATTATGCATTCAAGATGTCAAGCAGCATTTGCAGAACCCTAAATTAATATAAAATTTTTGTATATGACAAACAGTGCATAGATAACTGAACTGTTTTCAACCTAAAATTACCTGGGTACACAGGTGCAGAAGGAAATACTGAGAACTTCCAGCAATCTTCTCAATTTTCATCCTAAAATTAGAAGAAAGAAATAATACGTGATAGGGAATCTGAGCATGGTAAACGATTGTGGAACCTTATTAATGCTATGACAGATAATTAGAGAGACTCAAACCAATGGATAATCTTTTCACGTTCTAATGGACTTCGACGATGAAGCACCCTTATTGGGGTCCTCTGCAAAATTTGCTGCATAAGACAAAGACAAAGAAAATGATTGAGAACTTCTAAACAGTGGAACTGCAAATAAATAACTTGCAAAAGCAGCTACTGAATTTCAGTCTCGGGGACCCTGAATTTGGTAATCAAACATAGTTGGAATCAAGTCTTATTTATTCTTCTCTAGTATGCTATTTATTCAATTTCATTTCATTTATCCTTTTAGTAAAAAAATATTGAAAAAATAAAGTAAAAAAGTTAGCAATTCAAGGGTATTGCAATAACTTGCAAACTTTTTGGCACTGATTATGTTACTAATACATGTTCTCATTTCTCTCAAAGATAGGTTGATGCAGGTGCTGAAGTGATAGGGCTAGAGAATGATGCAGATGTTGAGATAGGGAGCCAGAGAGCATGAAAAAATTTGTTTGAACAAATTTGGGAGCTAAATTCTTCCCGAAAGCAAGAAGAATAATTTTGTTCGAAAGAATCTAGGCTAGGAATTTCTCAAGGAGCAAAGAAAATTTTGATCAAATGAAATTTTCAATTAGTTAGACCAAATCAGACATTATTTACTGTTTTATCCTTATTTGGTTTATTTTATTCGTGTGTTTATTTTGGATTTTAAAGACATTATTGTAATTACATAGAGTCCTAAGTTTTCATTATAAATACGGGGCTTAAACTTGATTATGGATCCATTTACCAAATTGATGAACTTATCTCAAATTCTCAAATTTTAGGGTTTGGATTTTTAGGATTGATGTTTGAGTTCAATTCTGTGTTAGGCTTATAAAACTCGCTAACACGCAGGGGTATAAATGAGTCAAACTATTTGGGAGTTATTCGGACTCGACTCGATAGATATTCAAATTTGACTAAACAATAGTTCGAATAGTTTATGTGACTCTTTGAGTCGAGTTCGAGTACAATAATACTCGAATCGTTAGATTTGCGAATTTAATCGAGTATTTATTAAGAATGTAATCGAGTCGAGTCAAGTCCAATAAATTTTAAATTTTATAGTAATAATTTAAGAAAATAAGTATTCAAACTTAATTGAGTCAAGTTTGACTATATCAAGTATTTTATTGAGTCAAGTCAAGTAGAGTATAAAAAATATAGACTCGAACGAGTTCAAATCAAGTGAATTTTTTATTCGAGTAGTTTACTATATCAACTCGAATACATCCTTACTAACACGCTGTGTCATAGGTCCCTTTTTTTTATCCAGATCCTGGGTGGTACACAACATTGAAACCTAAGGTAGTGTAGGTGTAAGGGACAGCAATATCTGTCACATGTGTCAACTGGAACAGAACAAATCAGCAAATTCACAATAAGAACAATGGGAGTTACTATATAGTTTTGACTGGTATGAACTTAACCGGAGTAATGACAGATAAGGTGAAAATTTTATCTACGATCTGCTTCACTACAGAAAATGAGAAGTCCCAAATACATTTGCATAGCCAAAATTGCATAAATACATCAAATTAGCATATCTAAGAAATCAAGTTACACAACTTTGTCCATCCTTTAGATAGCAAAGGAAATAGCAAAAGAAACTTATACAACAACTCACCATTTCCTTCAGAGAAGATATGGCCTGAAAGTCTTCATCCTGAAGCGGGCGAGAAATCCACACTATTGCAGCATATTGCTTCTGCATAACAACATAATCCAGGTCGGCTTTTTGCAATCCCAAGCAATAATAGCAGGATGAACCTCTATATGCAATTGATTGGAAAAAGTAACCTGTTTCTCAGCTTCTCCTTCACGCATCAAGGTCCAACCCTGGCTGCCTACTACTTTAAGATTCTTTACCTTAACCTGCACATTCAAGTCTAATGTAGTTAATCATAATCATTATAAATCACCAGAAGAAGACACACCAAACTAGAAGTGATATTTAACTTACTAATTTATTTTCCAAGATATTTATCTTTGATTCTATCTCTTTCACATACAACTTGGATGGTACTTTGCGAGAATTTTGTATCTCAACCAGGAAGGGTCTACCTGAACCTAACATCCGAACCTGGAGAGAGAAATTGTTTTAATAGGAAGAAATTTCTATTGATTTCAATAAAATTTCAATCTGTAAATCTTCATTACATCTATATCTTCTCTACCAGCAGCATAAAACTTGTAATTGTCACCCCGACACATGGGAAGAATGTTTCCACCTATTACCTCCTGAGAAGTGCATGAAAGTTAGCTTACAACCTCATATTTTATGTTATTGCCCATCAACAGCAGTAAAGGTACCTCGATAGATGCTTCTCCCATTCTCTCCTCATCAATAATCCAGCGCGTTTGACTCACATTTCTTGAGTACTGCAATATTCACAGCAGCAAAAGAAAATTTTTAGGAAAAGGAAAAGGTAAAATTGCTAGATGCAACGTTATATATCTGCATAATCTCCTATTAAACTTGAGGTAGCAAATTTCCTTTGCCATGTTAACATAGTTCCAACATATTATAAACATTCATGGTTACAACATATTTTCTAGAACACTGTGACCACATAATCATCTCACATCAGAACATGGCTTGAAGAAAAATGAAATAAGGTGTCAAAACAAGAAAGGCAACACAGATGTGTCCTCAAGGTAAGGCATCTTGTCTAATCTTAATTATAACCTTTACTACTGAAAATAATGTTTTCATCAATTTCAAGATGATGGACAAAAATAAAAGAAAAGTATGTGAAAGAAAACTAAATTTCCTCTTAAACATATTTCACCCAAAATGCATCAACCTTAACATACCTTCAGATATCTTCCACCAAAGTAGATAGGAGTCCTGTTGCAAAGAAACTCCAGCCCGCAAGGTTCATTAACCTAGATAGAAAAACCAAACCAGATAAAAATCATTATCACGTCAAGTCTAATGAATAATCAAATAAATGCACTGGTATATCAAAATATTAAACAGAAATATTCAATCAACAACCCTTAAATTGTTGAATATCAGAAAACTAATCCATTTTGTTGACTTGTAAAGATAATCCTTCTGGAAATTCTAAGTCAGGATGTATCCTTTGTTACTCTTCAAAATAAAATGACCGCAGTTATCTATAAATCCCAAAGCAGCTGCCGCAACATAAGTCCATAGGACTTTCTTTTGAAGTTGGCTGGAAAAGGCAGTATTTTGTCATTGTCTCTTTAGTCTAGTAGTAATTCTCAAAGAGTTCAAAAACAACCGCAAATTCCAAGAATATTCACTACATAGCAACTGGAACAAAACTTTTCTAAACAGAAACTATTAGCTGAGACAAGGAAATAGTACCTTTTCTACAGGAAATTCAAAGGTCTCAGAAGGTGGTGCATTATATTGCAGACCATTAGATGATGTTTCATTGACTGGATTTTCTTCTTTTGTAGAAACAACTGAACATTCAACACGCGCAATAGCTGACACATCTTTGACAGTGTCCAAGATGTTTTTTGCATCTGTATCAATTAATGAAGACTTAAAATATTAATGCCATATAGAATCCCGATTTTACTAGTAAAATGTAAATGTCAAATACTTATTTCCTAAATTCAATGTAATAAGTTTTGGCATGAATATATAAGACTTGCCTACTTTCCTTCTCTTGCAACCCTCTGTTTTCCCAGCAGGATTCTGAATTATTTTTGAAGTTTCACCATGTGTGTATGTCAAACGAATGCGGAAAGTACTAACACCACATTTAACATCCTGCAAAACTTTAGTATAATAAACAATTAAAAGGAAACACAAATTTTAGTATAACATAGAAAATTTCAGTCCGTGGCTCAAAGAAAACAATTCTTTCTCATGCACATCGTATTGCTACATTTAGAAAATAGAAGTAAGAATTATGAACAAAAGAAAACAAATATATTTAATTACCAGCAGTGCCTCAAGAGGATTTGTTAAAGCAATTTTTAAGGCATCCTTTATAGAAGTGTGCTCAGAAATTGAGCTTTCCTCAAACCAGAGTTCATGCCCATACTTTCTTTCAACATACAACCTACAAAAAATTTGGAAAATAATTAACCACTCTCAACTATTTAGTTGATAAAATTGGTATACTATGTACAGGAGTAAACCTAAAACAGGCTAAACAAAGCATTGTTTATCTAAGATATAATAACTAAAAACTCCATGAATACTAGAATATTCTTCAAATCACTTTGGTCGTGTATAGCATTGCTCACGCAGCATATCTAATGCAGGGTAAAGCATTAAAAGAAAATAACTCTTACAGAACCCTGTTTTCGTTCTCCAGGATTATCGATGGTATGGAAACTTCAAGAGAAAAACTATCTATTTGATGACCTTCTTTCTTTACAAAGTCGGAAATTGTAACTGCCAAAGAATTAGCACTCCCTTTTTCCACCACCATTTCTTTATCACCACGGCAAGTGAATTGTAAGATACCTAAGCAAATCCGGCATACTTTTGGCTCAATATAGGTCGTATTCTTGTGAAAGTTTGTTGATTCTCCAATAACATTACATAATATTGATGGTAGTGAAACTGAGGAATCGGTAGGCACTGGTATTCCAAATAGGCGAAGAATGCATCTCATGCACACCTGTCATGTAAGACCATATTCTGAACTTAAATCATAAAAAAACAATTGTCCATGAAGAACCACCTAACCAAAACCCCAAAAAATTATTTTTCCGTTTCTTTAAATACTATAACATTAATTCAATAACATAGCTGCGTAAGGTCGTACTAACCAAATTGAATTTGATTTATAAACACAAGATAAAAAAAAAGCCTGCGAATGGAAAGATAACGCGATGAAGATATCCGAACCTCGTTGGATAACAAGTCCTTCACCGCGTCAGGAGACAACGATCGGGTGTCGTCGTTCAGAAGTTTCATCTCGTTGTTCCCTTCGGTGACGCTATGCTCCACGCCGGCTGAGATTATATGCGACGCGTCCGAGACGCTGTTGTCCCGCGTGTTTTCAATCCTGTTCGACATTGCAAAACTGTTCCTCGATTAAAAATGGCGGCAGTCTCTCACCAAGATTTAACTCCCTAGTTTTAATTTTTTAGTTCAGTCTCTAGCCGGTAGCGTAGTTGATACGCATAACGTCCGTTTACTTCACCGTTAAACTGCTTGGAAAAAAATAAAAAATAAATTAAAAATCTCATATGTCACTAAAAAATAAATATAAATCATTTTTTAAAATAATAAGTGTTTTATTTTGAGAGATAACTTTCAACCCAATTTAATTAATAATATTTTGTATATTTTCCCATTTTCCATGATAGAGTACAAAATTACTTTTCTTTTTCAATAAGGAAGTAAGACATTTATCTAATGGGTGTTCAAATTGTTCCCAAGCCGTAAATAAAATTAATTAATTATAACGTTACTAAATTTAACCTATCCTCGATGCTGTGTAGTAATAATTCGTGCCTTTTTTTTTTAACAATAATAAAATCGCAAGAAGTAACCAAATTACAAGAATGAAAACTCTTCCCTGAATAATTTTTTTTTAATCTAAAATTTAAATAGATTTAAAATCTTGATATATAACATTTAAAGACAAGTCTCTCAATGCGAGTAATTTTAGGCATTCAGTAAATTTTTTTTTTCAAAATCACTTTTGATAAAATCCACTCCTATATAGCAAATTTTGAGAAGTAAAAAAGGAAATGGTTTTTAAAATTTGATTTTGAAAAGCAATTGTATCATAAATATATTTTAAAACATAGCCCCCAAGGGTTGTGGCTGGTTGGCAGGAGGACGCGCTGGACGATGGAGGGGAGGCATGCGTCCCGTATTCGACTCCCACCAGCTGCAAACTTTGTAAGAGTCTGGGGCAGTCGGGGTTTTATCCGTTTGTTTGGTATCGTTTGTCATTGGGTACTTGTCTGTCGTAGGGTACCACGGGGCGCTTTCTGGCTTAGGTCTGGGCCCCGTCCCAGTGACGCTGCTTTAGGGTAGTCAAGTGCCTGGATTCCTCGTAGAAAATCCCGGGGCAAGAAAATCCCGGGGCGTTGGCTGACAAGCGGGGTTTCCTCGTATCCAAAAAAAAAATATTTTAAAACATATCTTGATATAAATCATAAAAACTTTAAATTAACCCCACATAAATTAATAAATTTTACTAATAATTAAAATTAATATTATTAAAATTTAAATAAATTTGAATAAAAATAAATATATAATATGATAAAATTAAATAGTACAAATGTTGTTATGTTATATTTGATATGAGACATGATTAGACTAAATTATTTATATAAGTTTATTATTAAAATTAAATTTATTTAATTATTAATTTAAATAAAAATTACTTATCTTATATTTATTTTAATTATCTATCTTATTATGATATTTTAACAACATAAATTTTTTAATGCATATCACAACACAAATTCCAGTTAATTGATTATTTTTATGCAGCTAATTCTTTTAATAATAACAAACCAAACCAAACCAACCAGCCAACCAACCAAAACCCTCCCTCTTATTGATTTGATAGTTAAGGTATCTCATATTCGATTTTTACTATCAATATTCTTGTTCTTAAAATGTCTAAAAGATTGGATCATGAATTTTATAAACCCTCTTAAAGATGACATGATAATTGAGAATAATTTGTATGTACTTCGTGTTCTAAATTCAATTTTTACTATGTTTCGGTAATTAAACCGTAAATTTTATTTAAATTATCTCTCCGACAAATAATAATAGACTAGATTGTAAATCAGACCAATCAATTGGTACTTATATCCGGTAAATTAAATTTCTCAAGTATAAAAAAAAAAAAAAAATTCGGACAAGTGGAAGTGGAAGAAATGAAGTCATGTAACAAGAAGACAATTCCAGCGACAAGATAAACGGTGATCCTAGTTAAGTAGTTGACTATAACATAATTCCAATGCCTGCAGTAATGAAATCAATACTACATGCCTGAGATGGCTTTGTGCAATCGATATAAACTGCAAAAGGTTGACTTTTTGGGATTTTCACAGCGGCATCCTGGTTGTTCGGATGGTTTGAGAAGGAAAATAGCTGAGATGAATTCGAGAAGCCACCACCACCCCGTATATAGTTAGTCATCCTGAAGAATACCATCTTAGCTGAGTCAATAGCAGGCAGGACGTTTTTTCCTAAATATTTCAATAAGAAACAAAATTCGGCAGGATTAGGTCGGATAGCTTGAGAAAGGACTCATCGATTCATGCACAATAGTCTGCATTGTAACTTGCAGCTTTACCTAAAATTAAATCAAAGCAGGAAAATATATATCACCAAAATCATTGCACATAACAGATAACTACTCCACACACTACCCCAAGTCTTTGGAGGGGAAAAGAAGTCAAGCCCTAATCACCATCCATTAATCTTCATGTTTCATAGTAGGACAAGAAAATTCATATAAAATCCATAGGGGTCATGAATTTTTCACATTTTTGATTGCTGAAAAAAGAGAGATGTTAATGAAAAAGGAGTAGTACAACTAACTCATCATTGCTAATGTACATGTAGATCAACAGAAAAAATACCATAACCTTCAGCATGATAATCAGAGGCTGAACACCAAGAGCAATCTCAACTAAAGCTGCTTCACTTATTGAGGTGTATAAATCTGTTGCTTGAATTGTTTACTTGTAATACCTTTATCATGCAGTCCTGCAACACACGATTCATTACGTACCTGCATCAATAACATAATTAATTAAATAATTCCCTGTGGTTTAACACCGCAAAAAAGAAAATATAATAATACAAACAATAAAAAACTACTTCCAATGAAAAATCATTCAGACGTGCTGTTATTGTAGTATATTCTACAAACCATTTATGTTATCGGTTTCAGAGTATTTGGTACTGTATCACTATATATATATATACTGGACATATATATTAATAAAGAAATTGTTTCTATTCATATATATATATATATATATATATATAAGTTGCTTCCTCTCTCTTATCATATTAATGAATGGTGTAAGTATATGAATGCCTAGATAATTAAATTATTTAAATTATTTCCTACATACGCAGTATCGACTGGGCACTGATACTGTATAATATGCACATTGAATATATCTGGTGAATATTATGAGATGATATTAGTGCAAGTGATAATAAATGTTATGTCATTAGGACATTAATATAGATTAACAGTTAGAGAACTGTTTTTTGAATGTGACTAAAGGAATGATGAATCACACAAAATATATACCGTCAATGATTCGTCATTTAATTGTACTTGTCCTTTAACCTGAGATGTCATAATTATTATCTGATATAGATATATATAGTTTATATAGTGTATAAGTATAAGACTAATCACGTCTTACATAAAAAATTGGTTTAACCATAAATTGTTTATATTGAAATACAAATGACTATCAAGATAAAATCCGTCGACTTGATATATATGATTTCAAGTTTCCGTTGACTTGATTTGAATTTGAATTCCCAGCGGACATTGGTGAAAGGTTAAAAGTGAAATCTCTGGTTAAAGTTCAAATCAAGTTATACGAAAGAGTTTTATGGTGATAAATTTATTGCGTAATAACCAATGATTCGAAATGAACATTGAGTTTAGAATTTTGACTTTTTGTGAGTTTTGACTTGGTTAGGATTAGATAACGGAGGGATATAATCCACACGATACTTATAATTAGAATAAATCGGTTCGATGCAGATTTTCTTTATTGTAGTTTAAGAACTATAGCACATTGCCAAATATTAACCACAATCATTGAACTTTCAAAGAGTTCAAAATGGGGTCAATGAGATGAATTTTAGCTCCATTAACACTACAGTGAATTCGAGAAGTCGTAATTAATAACAATGTGTTTATCTTTACTAAAAGAGAGAATTATTAATTGTCATTTGCTAAAAGAACTAACACTCTTAGTGATGATAATCCATCGAAAATTATAAATTGTTTATATATTAAATTGTTTAACGGACACCAAAGCTTATTAAATTGACCCGAACATAACTTAATATAAGTTATAATATTCCATTAATATTAGAGAATATAAATGAAATTAATTAAAGGTGATCAAAGGTGATTTGATTAGCTTTATGATAAGTTTGGTATTAAAGTGTTTAATATGAAAATACTTGTAAATTTACATTTACTACCACAAAATTTGTTGGATAAGCTTTTAGAATCATTTGTCATTGACTTTAATGACAAGGGTAGATGAGTAGATAATGCATTATTATATAAGGGTTTAAATTTCTAATTATTAGATGATTTTTGTGAAAAATCAGAAACAAAAATTCAAGCTCATTTCTCTTTCATATTTGATCAGCACAAAGAATTACACATTGAGTTTTGAGTCTTGGAGGTTTTATGTTTGTAAAGCTTTCTCTTCATCAATCTGGACTAAAAGTTAGTCAATCTTCCATTATTTATAATTCATTTGATGAAATAAACCCTAATAGCATGTATAATGTCTTTAACCTAATTAATTTAATTAGTACGATTCAACCTTTCAAATGGTATCAAAATACTATTACAATTGTTAATTACTTGTATGAATACTTAATTTATACTTGGTTGTGATGGATTTGAAAATTAAAGCATATTTATAAAAATTAGGGTTTATGGATCCATATTGAGTTCAAGAAAGAAGATAGATAAATAGTTTATTAATTTTATAGTTTTAATAATTTTAAATGAATCATGTGATGATTGTAAAATTATAAATATATCAATTTCATGTGATGAAAATGAATTGAACTTAAATATGTATCAAGGAAGCATTTGGCCATAATGAGGAATATGTACAAATGTTGTAATTTCATTATGTAATGCCATGAATGCTTTGTTTTCATGAGATAACAATGTTGTAAATATGTATAATATCCTAATCATTCGGCCAAACATGATTAATAATGCAAATGTTGTGTTTTTATATTAATTTGTATTAATTTTGTGTTATCAACATGATTAACATATTTTAGGGTTCGGCTATAATATATTTACATAATTATTATGTGAATTGTTGTATTAATAGCATGATTTAATTGTTAAATATGCTATTTGATCATTGTTGTATGTAATTAAGGGTTAATTATGTTGTAGGATAATTTAAGATTACTTAGTTAGTTCGACCATTTAGGAAAAATGATGATAAAAATTTAATTATCACTAGTTGCTTGTTTAGGTATTAATTCATGAGATAAATTAATATTAGACTTTATACTAATATTAATTAGATTAGTATTAAGTTAATTTCACTAATATAATACTAATTAATTAGATTAATTAGGTAATCATATATATGTGTACATTATTTGATGAAATATGTATTTATATGAGATTATGTTAATGATAAAGACATACATATGACATTAAATAGATTTTTGTAAACAATGATGTCATAATTTATATTTTCAAAGTCAACAAATAGAATAAAAATGATCAAATTTGTATAATTTTACAAGTTATATCTATTTTTTCAAATAAAAAGTTAAGGTTAGTTAACAACTTTGACTTTGTGTTGAATTTCTTTTGAAATATAATCATTATATTTGTTGATTTGAAAATTGAGTGAAATACAAATTAATCTAAGATTACAAGTAATGGTGTTATTTGTTTGACAAATAATCCTGGTCGAACAAAAACGATTCATTACTCAAGTATTGAGTAAATCACTTATCAGATAAGTGATAATTAATGAATATACAATTCGAAGAGTCGAATAATAAATGTCTACATGTACGAGACGAATACGACCAAACAACCATAAGGTGATTATTTATTAGATAAACAATCCGAATAAATCGAATGACGAGATTACTTATAAGATAAGTAACCTTGATCAAGTTAATGAATAGTAAATTATTTGTGAGACAAGTAAACACTAGAGAGTAAAAAGTTATTTGTGTCACAAATAATCTTATTCGAAAAATTACCATTCACATAGATAGTAACTTGACTCGGAATAGTAATAACATATTTGTGTGACAAGTAATACATATCACACAAGCAAATGTCATTTATGTGACAAGTGAGGTCAAATCGTGCTATTAGGGTGACATATAATGTATAACACCAATTATGTATATATGTTCGTTTATATGAGATGTATACATATGTATATGTATAAAGGATGATAATTATTCATAAGATGAATATTTATTGGTGTTAGTGCTTGGTCTTAAGAGAAAGTGTGCATAAGATGTACGCAACTGCTTGTAAACGTCTTTTAATAATTATCATATCCGTGCCT
>JAVXUL010000002.1:1319298-1329744 GCA_035590515.1 Trichilia minutiflora | reverse complement strand
GGAAACGGATTTGTAATAATTATTAAATATTATTTTGGGATGAATCCCACTGGATTTGCTTATTATGAATGATTTTAGATTATTGTGGTTGATTTTAGGGACGGAGTCCCATAGATTTATTTGTGATGACGAATGATTTTAAATTTTTATGTGCGCACAAAATTTTATTTGAAGTACTTGTGGTTTGATTGTTCTATTAGATGTTTGGGTGTGAGAATGAAATTTTGAGAGTGTTCAAATTATGTTTTTGTGTGAAACAGGATTTATGTTAGCCTTACAGGCCTACAGGTTGTATCCTGTATTATTGGGTACACCCTGGAGGTCTGTGGCGTTGTCACAGGTGGAACCCACGGGTCGGGTCGTGACACTTTCACCTGTCTATAAATATCCCTTCTTTTTTTTAGAATTCTTTTTTCTCTCTCTCTCTACAATCACCTGTAAACGAAGATTTTTCGAGCACTCTCTCAAAGTTTTCGTCACGGTTCTCGAAAGTCTCCGACTCTCAGCATCCTTCTCATTCTCCGAACGAATTCTCAGTGCATCAAACTTGGTAAGTTTCCTTCACCTTTATGTTTATTGATCTTTGATAATCTTCTTCTGAACTACGAATAAACAAATGTGAATACATGCTCAGGTAGAGTAGAAAAACTG
This sequence comes from Trichilia minutiflora, assembly GCA_035590515.1. Lineage (NCBI taxonomy): Eukaryota > Viridiplantae > Streptophyta > Magnoliopsida > Sapindales > Meliaceae > Trichilia > Trichilia minutiflora. The sequence continues at coordinate 1,329,093 of JAVXUL010000002.1, read as the reverse complement.
TTAGAATAGGTTGCATGCTAGGCTACAGTAACTGATTAGCTTTAAAATAAGTGTTTAGAACAATACTACCGTCATTTGTAGGGAAACAGAGACCTTATTGTTATCTCGGTTTCAGGTAATAGACTCTAATGATCTTGGTATTTCATAGGAAATTTGTAGAAAAATTTTTAAGAGTTGTCGATGATCCCTAAATAGCCCCCGACCATTTTAACCTTTATTTTTTTGAGCAAAAATAGCCTCTATTTCTAGCTCCACAACCTGACCTGAGACTGTTATTAGGGGAGATAACGTAAAAGAGGGCTTGAAATTAGTTGCTAGATCGAAATCAATTTCTAAGATTCGATCCATGTACGAGTAGGACTGGTTCACCTTAACAATCATGGAGATCGAACTAGAAGCTTATACGGGGCTCTTTACGATATTCCAAAAGATGTATATCTCCGAGCACCCGAGGCCAACGACGAAGTGGCCTTTAATGAAGAGTTGTTCCATCTAGGGGTGAGGTTACCCCTACAGTCCTACTTCTACCGAATCCTGACCAACATAAGAATAGTCCCCTACCAAATGAACTTGAATGGCTGGAGGACGCTGGTGGGATTGTACGTGCTGTAGGGGCAAATATCTGACTTCTTGCCCTCCATGGAGAAATAGAGTACATGTACGTGCTCAAAAAGAACCCTGGGAAGAATCCCAAGTGGTTTTACCTTCAAGTCAGGCCTCGAAAGCCTAACCCAATTAAGGGAAACCCCACCAGTAACAAAGACTAAAAGAGCAAATGGTTCTTCGTGGGAGAAACTTAGAATTCTAAGCCACACCTCCCCGTTTCGAGAGCATTTGATAAGGCTTTATTTTGATCGGGAGATGTAGACCTGAACCCCCGGAGCCTAGAAACCATACAACAGATTAGGGATCAATTCCCGGATCAGAAATCATTGCTTTTTGATTCAAATTTAATAGCCTCGAGTTTGGTAAAGACATACCCGAATTGGGACTTTGTGAATCTTCAGAAGAAGAACTTTGTCCAGAGTACTGTTCCCTTATAAATATCTGATTCCAGGATGTATATGTATTTTTGCTACGAATATGGTTAACTTTTTACTTGCCATTTTGCAGGAATAATCATGTCTGGGAAACTGTTAGCTTTGGCCTCTTTGAGCAAATTGATCAAGAAGAAGGCTGTTGAGCCCTCCAAATAGACTTCCCTATCAAAAGAGCAACAAAGTCGGGGGAACATCCTGATCAGGAGGAGGAATCAGGGGTCCTCAGAATCGGAGTTCGACTCTATCCCAATTATTATCCAAGACAAAGGGAAGGGTATACTGGTGGAGAAACCACCCCTTGGAAAGGGATAAAAAAGGCTCCAGAACGACCCTCGACTGACCAAGGGCCAAAAAAACTGAAACTCGAGGGGTTGGACTCCACAAAAGCAGATGTGGACTTTTATGATACCGCTAAAATAACCGAGCTAAGGGTGTGTGATATTCCCAACAAAAATACAAGCACTTTATCCACCTCTTGGACATGATCAACGACATCATGAGACATGTGGCCCCGCACATTATCGAGAAACTCAACAACACGAAAGATATCGAGGTCATAGACTTCATGTATCGATGGGGTCTGCGAGTAAGTTCAACACTTAACCCTTAATACTTGCTCTTTATTCATAAGTCACTAACACTTCATTTCATTTGCAGACATGTTACCAGATGAAAAAACAATGGGAGGCTCGAAAAGATGAGACGAGCAAAATCAAAAAGCTCAAGAAAGAAAATACCTTCACTGTCAAGCAACGGAAAAAGGCGGAGGCTGCCCTGACCACTGAAAGGACACAGTGAGAGGCTAAAGAATCGGCGTGGAAAATAAAGAAGGAAGAGCTCGAACTTCGGTTGACTTCATTAGAGACTGCACACTCGGGACTAGATCTTGAGAACACCAACTTGAAGTCTTGAATAGCGTTACAGCAATCCGAGATTGAAATATTAAAGAAGTAGTTGATCGGAGAGCCCGAGAGAATCCAAGCTGCAGTGACAATCATTGAGGTAGAGGTAGAGGCCACAATGAATCAGGCCATCGATTTGACTTGTCAAACTTTTCAAGATAAGTATCCCTACCTCTACCTCATATGGCTTTATGAAAAACTGGGACACGAAGTATTAGACTTTGGGGTCAAGAACCCAGAAGCAGATAAGAAAACCCCAGCCTCGGGTACTGCAATCGAGGGAGTCCACATCGATCTTCCCACAACAACTGGCCAACCTTCGTCAGATCCTCCCGCAGACCTAACACCCAAAGATCCCATAGTTGTAACTGAAAATGAATAGGGTCGGGTGTTTTGTGATAATATAAAGCTTTGTAATAATCGAATATTTTAATAAAATTCTATTCTTCTAATTCTGCTCTTGTCTTCTTTGAATCGTGCCTTGAATGTATACTTGAAATGGAATATTTCTCCGAGTAAATAACTTAGAAAAATTTTCTTAAGTATAACACTCGATTTGGTATGAATATCCAAACAAATAACTATATGAATCACCCATTAGCTTGATGAGGATACCTGATCAAATAACTTAAAAAAATTCCATAAAGAATAATGCTCAGATCAATACTTAAACATACAGCTTAAGGACTTATAGTAAAAGGTCCCGAGCAAATGACTTAGAAAAATTCTGCTAAGTCTACTATTTATCTCAGTAAGAATACCCGAACACATGAATTTATAAATAGTCAGCCAACTCTTAGGGAGTATCCGAGCGAATAACTTAGAAAATTTTAATTCATCAATATATGATATCATTTAGATGTGAATATCCAAACGAGTGGCTATATGAATTGCCAATCGGCCCAGTGAGAATATCCGACCAAATAACTTGAAAAAAGTTCAGCAGCCTACAAGGTTATCTCAGTGCGGATATGTAGAATTATATTTTTGTCAAATCCCAGCAAAATGTGAGGTCATCTCTGAATAAGTACCCGAGCATACTATTTAGATAAAGTATCAGAGATAGACGGGATCGTCTCAGTGCAAATACCCGAATAAAATATTTAGACAAAATATCAAATATACCAGCTCATGTCAGATGATATGCAGCAGTCAATTAAAATAATAAATATATTTACCACAAAGAGACAAAGACACAGAGCTAATATATCAATTTCATTAACTATTAAAACAAGTTGTATATACACTCGAAAAAATATTAACAGGTCAATCTATTAAATGATCCGATTAAAAAAAAAAGAACATAAGATAAATACAAACCGTAAGCAGCATACAATCTCGGATCATGAAAGACGTGGTTTTATGCAGGGATAGAATCAGGGACAATGTGATCCTTAAAACTAGCATTGAGCATCAATGCCTCAAGAGCTTCAGATTAATATAATCTCTTTAGATGCACACACCCTTATCACGGAGACGATCTAGTCTCGCTAGCATAAGGTCTTCTTGGGACGATTTGGTCCCTGCAAAAGAACTTAACCCAGTAGCCGGTCTTCGACGATGTAATTTATATGACCTCAGAACGACGTGGTTCCCTAAACTATTAAATATCCTTAACTTAAAGACGACGTGGTCTCGTTGACCTAAGGTCTCAGTGTAAATACCCAAATAAAATACTTAGACAAAATATAACTTTCAGTAAAAAATAATGATCAGTAGAAATAAATAGTAGCAAGTTAAACGTGACATTTAACTTACTACTTTATTTATCTTTGATTCTATTTCTTTCACAAACAACTTGGATGGTACTCGGTAGGCATTTTGTATCTCAACCAGGAAAGGTCTACCTGAACCTAACATCCAAACCTGGAAAGAGATATTATTTTAATTAGAAGAAATTTTTATTATTTTCAATCATTCCATGTATGTAATCTCTATCAGCAGCATGAGACTTGTAATTGTCATCCCAACACATAGGAAGAATGGTACCACCTGTTATCTCCTGAGAAGCACATGAAAGTTAGTTTACAACCTCATATTTTATGTTATTGATCATCAACAGCAGTAAAAATACCTCAATAGATAGATGCTTCTCACATTCTCTCCTCATCGGTAATCCTGTATGTTTGAATCACGTTTCTCGAGTACTGCAATATTCACAGAAATGACAGAAAATTTTTAGAGAATGGAAAAGGGAAAATTGCTAAGTGCAAAGTTATATATCTGCATAGTCTCCAATAAAACTTATGGTAGGAAATTTCCTTTTCCATGTTAACAGAGTTCCAACATATTATAAACGTTCATAGGAAATGAACAATTTCTTGAAGAATATTATCTATTCCCATATGCACACACAGCTGACCTATGTACAAATTTACTTTTCTTTTTCAATGGTAAAGTATACATTTATCCAATGGATGTTGAACATTTCAAATTGTGGCAGGACGTCAATAAAATTAATTAATTATAACGTTACTAAATTTTAAGCTATCGTTGATGCTGTGTAGTAACAATTCGTACCATTTTTCGAAAAGTTTAAAGTTTAACAATAATAAAATCACAAGAAGTAACCAAATTACATGAATGGAAACTCTTCCCTGAATAATATCACAAGAAGTAAGCAAATTACATGAATGGAAACTCTTCCCTGAATAATGTTTATTTTTTTTAATCTAAAATTTAAATAAATTTGAAATCTTGATATATATATATATATATATATATATATATATGAAAGATATATTTATTTTTCATTCATAACATTTAATTACAAGTCTCTAAATATTAGTAATTTCATATATCATACTATCATATATAATTAGTTGAATTCTATGGCAAAAAATAAATAGAGTAAATAAATAGAAGTTGGATATATTTAAAATTATAATTAAATATAATAAATTTAATTAAATTTATGATTAATCTACCACTTTTCTGCGTTTGAAAAATAAAATTTTCTAACATATATGGATGTTGAAACTAAATTATATTACATATTAAAAAAAGAAGAAGAGACACTTGGTCTCAATAATTCATTCACGTAAATTAAGGAGCATTGAATTGAAAAACTTTGTTCAATTTTTTTTTTCTATAATTTATTTAGACAATAACTAAAGAGAAAAATAAACTCCCCACTTCAATAGGAGAATTCAATTATAGTGATGAAGCTAAACGATGAAGATCTACATAGCCAGATAGCACACTTCGATTTCGTTCTTTCACTTTGACTCGATAAATTACCCTGCAATTTACAAAAATTAATATCAGATCTCCACTCAGCAAACTCCAGAGAAAGCTGTATGTTCAACTAATTATATTATACCTTAGGCCCTGAAGCCACATCTCCGTGATCAAAGTTTCACCGGGGTACACGTGTAAAAGGAATCGGCCTGATATATTTTTAACCATGTTTGGATCTCCTTTACAAATACATTTGATCATTGCCCTAACTGCAAACCCCAGCGTACACAGTCCATGCAATATTGGCTGAGAGAACCTTCAACAAATCCAGTGTAAAACAGTCAGATGAACATGAAGCATAACAACAGAGGAAATAAAACTTTGCCAAACGATTGGACGCATATACAGACATTTGCATTCAGTAGAATGTTTAATCATGCCTTCAGTACACTAACAGAAAACTAGGTATTAAACTGCGAAGATAAATATTGTCAATTTTCAATAATCAAATTACATGGTGCTTGTCTGGTTGAGTAAAATCTGTTCTGATATGACAACATGGTTTGTACTAATCTATTTGTCTTTCTTTATCAAATATGGTATACAATCAGAAATAAACAATGACTTAGCATGACCATATAAGCCAGTACAATGATGAAAGTAGAAGTTGATAATAATAAAATTTTTCAATTATGAGAAGTACCAACCCTGCAACTTTTGCAACCTTAGGATCAGAATGAAGAGGATTGTAGTCACCAGATAGCGTATATAGTAATGCCTGCAGAAACAGAGCAGCAAAGATTCAAATTAACAATCTCGTATGCAAAAGGATCTCACGTGCCTTCAAGGATAAAGTTAGATTTAGGGGTAGCTGATGCATTGTTTAATTTATTCATCCAATGCTTTTGAGAAAATTCTTCTAATATACATAAACTAAGTATTATATCATAATATGCTATATGTTGACTGAAGCATGCTAATCTCAGATTATTTTCAAACACATTTGAGGGCAAGGGTCAGTCTCTGCTAAAGTGCAAGTGGAAGAAATGAAGTCATGTAACAAAAAGATTTCAATTCCAGCGACAAATTAAGATAAACGGTGATACTAATTAAGTTGTTGACTATAACAAAATTCCAGTGCCTGCAGTAATGAAATCAATGCTACATGCCTGAGATGGTTGGGTACAATCCTCATAAACTGCAAACGGTTGACTTTTCGGGATTTTCACAGCTGAAACCTGGTTGGTTGGATACTTTGAGAAGGAAAATGGCTGAGATGAATTTGAGAAGCCACCACCACCCCGCAAATAGTTAGTCATCCTGAAGAGTATTATCTTAGCCGAGTCAATAGCAGGCAAGAGTTTCTTTTCCTTAAATATTCCAATAAGAAACAAAATTCGGCCGGATTAGATCAGATATTTTCAGAAAAGACTTACCGATTCATGCACAATAGTTCACCAGAGTCTGCATTGTAACTTTTGGTTTCAATCTCAATAATTGCAGCTTTACCTAAAATTAAATCAATGAAGGAAAAAGTACATCACCAAAATCATTTCACGTAACAGATTACTACCCCACATCCCCAGTCTTTGAAGGGGAAAAGAAATCAAGTCCCTAATAATCATCCATTAACCTTTATGTTTCATAGACAAGAAAATTCATATAAAATCCACAAGTCATGAATTTTTCACATTTTTGACTGCTGATAAAGAAGAGATGTCAATGAAAAAGGAATGGTACAACCAACTTATCATTGCTAACATACACGTAGATCAACATAAAAAATACCATAACCTTCACCCTGATAATAACAGGCTTAACAGCTAGAGCAGCCAACCTTAACTAAAGCTGCTTCCTGTATTTACGCATATATTGGGATGTTTACTTGTATTACCTTTATCATGCAGTCCTACAACACGCGATTTATTACGTACCTGCATCAGTAATATAATTAATTAAATAATTCACTGTAGTTTAACAATAAAAAGGAAAGTATAATAATGAAAACAATCAAAAAGTGCTTCTGGTGAAAGGCCATACAGATGCGCTAGAGGGAAATGGGTTATATAATTCTATGTACTGTTGTCCATGAAGCATCAGACTTGGATCATATCTGTTACATTGCAACAATAGAAGCCAGAAAAGTAAATTAATTCTCCATTCGGTATATTAAAAAGGAACTAATACAACCAAACAAGAAAGCTTATGAACTACAGAAACAGTATGATATCTGTGGCTGGAATCTTAATTAATACTTAAAAATTACATAGTAGAAGAGATGACTTAAAATAGTGCTGAAAAATGAAATAGGCTTACTGCAATCCTGGCAGGTCTAGTTCGCCTGTTGGCTTCAACTCAAATGCAAACAAGGCAAAAAAAGTAGGCAAGACCTATGTTGCAGACAAAATAGTAAATTAAAAACTCCACAATAAACTAAGAACTTTATAGAATTTTGACAACAAAATGATGTTTATGTTCAGATCACGAGTCCATTTTTCTACTAAGATTCAGATTATTTCATTCCACATTGGCATACCAGCAAAAAGACAATCAAGATGACAAACTCATGTGATACCAGCAATGATACAGGCCCATCATTTTGTGTATTTTCTTTACCCTTACGCCAAACTCCTTACAGGAGACTTTGGATATGTTTTGTATTTGTTGTATAAGTACAATTGAAAAATTGTATAGTAAATACTAACACGACCGCCCACTTTTCCACTAATATTTAAAATCTTGTTATTTCATTGCTAAACGTGGCTTCAAGCCAACCATAACCCAATCCAGTCATATCTTTTATCAGTTAAAAGTAGAGATGGCAAATGGGTCCAGCTTATCTGACCTGGCATGTGCCCTGTTTGTGAACAGCTTGACCCGGCTTGGCTTGTAAATATATTGGCGACAAGACCCGGCCCAACCCACTAAATGGGCCGTATCAGGCCGATAGATTTAAGACCACGGGCAGGCTTGGCATGGGCCATGACGGATCATGGCCCATGCCAAGCCATCCCCGGTATGTGAGCAGGGAAAATATCAAACCCGACCCTATAATATTATTAAATAATAATAATAATAATAAAATTATTGTTAAAATAATAAGGCTCAGCCTATGGATCCAGTACGACACAGTCTTTGTGGGCCAATGCTTTATGGGTTATGTCAGGCCTCCTTTTTTTTATTGGGTTTGCTCCAACCCGATCCTATACGATTACTGTATATACTTGGATCAGTCCGACATGCTAACCCATAAATACCTCAATTTTACTGGCTGAGCCAGGTCAGTCTGGCCGTTTGTCACCTCTAAGTTAAACTAGCAAGTACACCAGATAAACTGCCTACCCAAATTGACCATTAGCTATTGATTGGTAACTCAATGCTCACAAATTTTGTCAAAGAAATGTAAAATATGGTAGAGAATACCTTGATGAACTGCTGCCCGTTTTCATGATACACATATTTGAGTTCATCATCATCCACGGCATCCCGTCCACATGCTCCAACACCCAAGGCATAGATCACCGCATCTCTGTTCACAAAGGAAATTTATTACCAGCTTGTATGAGTTTGTAACTACACCTCATACACTACATCAATCCGGCAAAATCTAAGCACTGTATACAAGAAATGGGAAAACCATCTGATACGAAAGATTCAACTACTGTGGGATCTTTACCTTTCAGTGTAAGTGAAAGTTTTCTGTAATCCGTCTCATCCAGTGTCATATATGCAAACAAACAAAAACAAACATCAACGATAAACGTTCATTTTAACACTTGGAAATAACTGATCTTCTTTTCTTAATAAATGGATAAGAGCAAAAATTAAAAAAAAAAGTCAACGAACTTGAAAAACACAACAAATAGGAAGCAAGTAAGAGATACCTCGGGATATTTATGAGAAACAAGGAGCTCTGGATTTAACCCTGAAATTTTGGCCATGAAAACCTTTTCAAGACTGAAAATATCTTATGAATTCCAGGGCAACTGATGTTTTAAGGTGGATAAAGAAGTCCGAAATAAATAGCAATTTATTAAATTTCATCTATCGAGACTCAAAAAAAGATCCTCCATCGGAATTATTAAATTGGCAATTTGACTAAGGTTGAATCATATGCCCCGAGTAGGCCTGAGATGACGATGACAGTTGACTGTACACAACTATATATTGTAAATGGGACCACCCAAATTTCAATATTATACGATCTATCATCACTAGGGCCGGCTGTTCATAAAATCCAAAATTTTTAAAATATTGATTTGAATTCGAAATTAAGTATTAAAAAAATAAGATATTAATTTAATTAAAATTAAAATTAAATTTTAAATTTTAAATTCAATTTAATTAGAATTAGAATTAGATTCTAATAAATAAAGTATCAGTTTTAAACAGATATTCGATTTTTATTAATAATTTATTTTAAAATTTTAATTATTATTATTATTATTATTTAATTAAATTATAAGAATATCTTATAAAATAATAATTTTAGAGAATATATATATGAAAAATATATATATATCTTTGTTATCATTTAATATAATTTTAATTATTTTAAATAAGAATAACTGATTTTTATTCTATATATATGATACATTACTAACTAAATTATATAAATATTAAAAATAATCCTATCTATTTAGGATAATAAATTAATAATTTAAATAAAATAA
>JAVXUL010000002.1:1286726-1304668 GCA_035590515.1 Trichilia minutiflora | reverse complement strand
AGATAGCTTTTCTCCAGTTGCCAAGATTGTTACAGTTAGAATAGTCTTAGCATTGGCAGCAGCAAAGCAGTGGCCTCTACATCAACTAGATGTCAACAATGCTTTCTTACACGGTATATTGATGAAGAGATATACATGCATCCACCTTATGGTTATATGAAAGCAAAGAAAGGACAAGTTTGTAGGCTAACAAGATCTTTATATGGACTTAAACAAGTATTAAGACAATGGAATGTAGAGTTGACTTTCCAACTACAATCTTATGGTTTTGCTCAATCTCTTCATGATCATTGTCTGTTTATACTCAATAAAGAGCAGGTTCTTCTGGTGGTTCTGGCTTATGTTGATGACATCCTGCTCACTGGAAGCTCAGACTTGGAAATTCAAAAATTCAAACAATTCCTTGATCACAAGCTCACAATCAAGGACATTGGCTCTGCAAGATATTTCTTAGGAGTTGAAATTGCTAGATCCACTGATGGAATTCATATAAACCAAAGGAAGTATATACTGGACCTTATAAATGAGACTGCCCTTTCAAAAACTAACTCAGTCACAACACCTATGCAGCAAGGAGTAAAGCTGACAGCAGAAAATGGAGAATCATTCGAAAATCCTCAGCAATACAGAAGAATTGTTGGCAGGCTTCTGTATATAGTATTCTCAAGACCAGACATAACATATACTGTCAACCAACTTAGTCAATACATGCAGGCTCCTACAACTCTTCATTGGCAGTGTGTATTGCACTTGCTAAAATACCTCAAAGGTTGCCCTCCATTGGGTATTTTTTTTCCAAGTGTTTCAGACTTCAAATTAACAGCATTTTGTGATTCTGACTGGGCATCTTGCTCAGATACAAGAAGATCAATTACAGGGTTTTGTGTTTACATGGGCCATTCACTAATTTCCTGGAAATCAAAGAAACAGAACACTGTCAGCAAATCATCTGCTGAAGCTGAATACCGCAGCATGGGAATGACAGTATGCGAACTCAAATAGATCAGCTATATTCTGCAAGATCTTCACATTCCTCTCGTCCTGCCTATTTCACTCAAGTATGATAATAAAGCTGCTCTTCACATTGCTGTCAACCCAGTTTTCCATTAAATAACCAAACACCTTAATATTGATTACCGTATAGTTCGTGATCAATTGAAGCAAGGATTCATTGCAACTTCTCATCTTTCTTCATCCTCTCAACTGGCAGACATCTTCACCAAATCTCTCCTTACTCCTCTGTTTTCACGGCTCACATTCAAGATGGGTTTGATCAATGTCCACCAACTTCCATCTTGAGGGGGATGAAAAATATTTAGCTGAATGTTAGTTGAATCTGAGTTAGAGTTAGTTTTTATTTTCACATTAATAGTACAAGTTATAAATAAATACTGTAGTTAATTAGCTGAATTGGCATATAATTAATTAGCTGAGCTCAATTTTTTTATTCATTCATCTCATGTGTATATATATATATATACAGATAGTAGAATACAGAATGAAGAGCTTAAGTTTTTCGAAATATATTTCTTTCATTATCCAATTCTTTCTTCATTATATAATATACAATAAATATTTAATTTTAAAAAACATTTAACTAATATATATAATAAAAATACAACAAAAAATATTTAATTTAAATATTTAATAAATAATTTTTAAAAATTAAATTAAATATATATTAATAACATTTTTAAAAATAAAAATTAATTTAAATATATTTTTAAATTTTTTAATAAATATTATAAACAGATTAATTTACTAATTAATCAAATTTGAATTTTTTTATCTACGAATTAATAGAATAACCTCGTACAAATCAAAAATTCTTAACTCTAAAAACTCTGTTTAACAGTCCAAACACAGTGAAATCCATCATAAAAGTACAGTAATTGTTTATGAGAAGATGCTAAAAATAGATTGACACTACAGGAAATGGTTCCAGCAGCCAAATAATTTACTGCATCATTCTTTACATTCTATCTTCTCTCCTCCTCGGGGCACAAGTGATGATTTCATCAACTCTGAGAATCATCTCAGCAGCCTCGGTTGCCGAGAGCAGTACAGCCTGCTTGACTTTGAATGATTCAGATATCCCCAACTCAGCCACATCTCCTACCTGTCATCAATTTAAAAATACCAGCAACCATGGTAAGCATAACAAGAGTAAAAACGAGAATTTTGCCATTTTCATCTACATCCTCCACTGTTTTGACAAAATGCAGGGAGGTTTTCAAAGGAAAACAAACTTTGCACCCATCTATATTTAGGCAGAACCTCAAGGAGGTCTATGAAATTATTCCTTTTATGGATAAGTATTCCAAGCCCAGAGGAAACATGAGAATTTTTTAATTTCAAAACTTACAGATCCTGAGATGACATCAACTCCTGCATTGCATCCCTCCTTTTGGTGCTCTGCACGGAGCTGAGCTATCAACTCGGCACTGTCTAGACCTGCGTTGTCAGCAATGGTTGTTGGAATGGCAACAAGTGCACGTGAGAATGCATCAATAGCATGAGATTTTTTCCCAGGAGTCTTGCGTGCCAACTCATCCACTTCCTTGGCCATTACCATCTCAGGCCATCCTCCTCCAAACAAAACCCTACTGTCATTGACTGTCTGTGACAGCACACACAAGGCGTCATGCAGAGACCTCTCAGCCTCATCAAGCACATGATGGCTGCCAAAATATATTAACATAACAGAATGAGACATTTCCAAGGATCAAAATAGTTCTTAAGGGAAATAATTAAAAAAAAGTCTCAAGGAAAAATCAGTATATAGAAACTCACAAGCAATAAGTTTCTCAAAATAATAATACAAGAAAAACTTCAAAAAAACAATTTAACATAACATACCTTGCACCTCTCAACACTATGGTACAAGCCTGACCCATTTCAACACCAGAAAAGTGGATCAGCTTGTCCTCACCAATCATAATTTCCTCAATGAGCTTACAGTGCCCAAGCTTAACTGACTCTGGGTTGTCAAAAGTTGATGCAATTTCACCACCTGTTACCAAAGCCAGACGCTCTATACCATCAAAATCGGCATGCTCGATTGCAAGTATACCCGCATCAGCAAATAGTTCCTCAGGGAAATTGTAAATCAGTTGCCTATTGACAAAGCAATTAATCCCATGCCCTATTATCTTTTGCACCTTTTCTCTCATTTTCTGCTTCTCAGCCCCTTCTATGTCAGCAGCCTTTGACATCGAATCAACCCGAACACGTGCCCCATAAATCTTCACTTTATCTGTATCCATTGCAGTATTTGCCACCAGTATCTTGGCATTCTCTATGCGTTTTGGTTGTCCAATGCCTATTTTCTTGTCCAGAATGAATCTGAAAGAGTGAATTGTTCCAAAGTGAAATTTATAAAACAATCAGATGTCAAACAGGGAGATATAAATATGATGAACAAAATTACAGCAAAGAATACATCATTTTAAGTTGTTTAAACTATTCCTAAAAACTCCATTTTACTTTATGTGAAAATGCTAGGTGTTTTTATCAACAACGTGAAAAAGAATTTTTAGCATGCATATCCAATTTCAGTAGAATTTGCAAAAAGTAAAAAATGCAATAGACAATTCCTAATCATATAACAAAGAAACTTAGTTTATGTGCCCCACCCTTCATCTAGAAAGGAATCCTTTAGTGAACCTCCAGGCTTCTTGATAATTTGGATGGCCTCTAAATTTGTGCTACCCTGCAATTTATAACATCATGATCAGACAAAACCCTTAAAGAAAAGAAAAACAATAATCAAACATATAACCGAACATATTGTAAAGAGCCTGTCCATACACCAAATTCCATCTAAGAACATCATAAATACACCATAACAGAGGGGAGAGAAAACAAAATTATGAGTAAGTATGAAGATCTTTAACCAAATAAATTCTTTGTTTGACACGTACAACACATGCATGTAAAGGACAAAATATATACCTGCAATATATCCACCTAATTCAACTATGTATTACACCTTATCTGAAACATTCAGTAGCAATCATATTGACAATCATCTCTTCAAATGAATCAAGTATCTATAAAGGATACGTGCACATGTTTGAGCCTGAACTTATGAACACTTTCTTGTCAGTGTTACTTATCTTGAGAAGTGTAACAGATGTGAGTATGTGTTTCCAAGCATTTACCATTATCAAACACTGGAAAAACATTTCTATTGATTTTTAAACTGATTAATACACGTTACAATTACCTTAAGCCTCATAACAGCATCCACAGCCAGTTGTGCAAAATGTTCCTTATCCTGTGAGAGAATTTTGGAACTCAAAGTAGTCATTGCAATCTTCATCAAGTCTGACTTGAATTTGTCTGAATTACCCAATAATGTCACGTATTAATCACATGCAGGACTAGCAAATATAAAGATTCAAAGACCATCACCAGCTAATTTGAGTTTTTCATTCATCATTGACCACAATAATACACCTAAACAATCTAATCCATGTGCAGCCATCATCTTGACAAGTTTATACTTACAAGTTGTCATTGAAAGTGAGGAATCAACGTGAAACAAAATGCTGAGTAGAAATTTAATAATTCTGTATTAAACACAACAATCACCTGAGTTCTCCTTGTTATCCACAACCTTCTGCAGCAAAGCATTAAGAGCACACTCAGCTGCCATTCGGTAACCTAAATAATAAGTAGAATCATCAATAGTGACAAAAATATCATGCATTTCAGATAGCAATGAAATAAAAATAATAACAAAAAAACTACAAACCGTTCTCAAACAAATGCATGACGGATGACTTTCTAATATTATATGAGGTATAATATTAACATACAGATGAGACATGCAATGCAGAAAAATACACCACAAAAAAAGAGGGAAAGATTGTTTAAGATATTAGATTACAACAAGACATGAAACAAGAAAAGCGCTCAAATAACTTTGTTAGAAGACCAAAGCAGAACAAGCAATGCACTAGTAGAAACCTAAAAGAAAACCTGATATTATCGTCATTGGGTGAATCTTAGCAGCCACCAGCTTTTCTGCCTCCCTCAGAAGTTCCCCAGCCAAAACAACAACTGAAGTTGTTCCATCACCAACTTCATCATCTTGAACTTTAGAGATGTCTAACCGTTGAATTAAGGATCACAAAGCAAAAGAAGGAATAAAATTGTTTCCAAGAGGCACAAGTAACCATTCTATTGGCATGACTAACGGCACCAGTTAAAATTTTCTTTAACAAATTTTCATACAAAATGCATGATTCATTTCTTGACCCACTATTCAAACACTACTACTACTACTACTAATAATATAATAATAATAATAATAATAATAATAATAAGGATACCAACAAGGACCTTAGCAGCTGGATTGTCAATATGTAGGGATTTAAGTATAGTGGCCCCATCATTTGTAACAGTGACTACACGACCTCTGCCTGTTGACTGTAAAATTTTGTCCTGCACAGATGATTTACAGCAGTCAGATAATTAATCAAAGTATAGAATAAGGCCTAACATTGAAGCCTTTTGGTTTAACAGCACTGTCAATGTAGGAGAACTTACCATTCCCTTTGGCCCTAAGGTCGTCTTAACCAAGTCAGCAATTGCCATTGCACCAACAAATGATGCCTATATAAATGATAAACACATTTATTCCACAAAAGCATAACGGAAAGAAAGGATTTAACTCTTCGCAACAAATATATTAGAAAAAAGTATCAACAATTTTGATGAATAAGCAAATGGAATGTTCAACACTATTATCCAGGATTATGTTATTCAATGAACATAATAAATATGCCTAGCTTCTTAATGTATGTTTAGAATAACATGGATACGAATATATGTCACTCAAAACCCCAGTGCCCAAGGACTCACCATTCTGGCTCGCTCTCCTTTCTCTTCGCTAGCTTCATCTTTAAAAATTCTCTCCACCTAAGAAAATAAATTCACAACTACAATCAAAACAGAGCACAAAAAGAAAGAAAAAATGAAAACGAAAATCTGAAAAATCTGAACAACATACCGCCATTGAAGAAAATGTATACAAGCGTAACTGAGACCTGAATGCTTAAATAAAACCCTGAAACAAGGAAATCAACAAGTTAAGACGTACTTAACTAAGAAACACAACTAACCAGATCTCAAATACTGCATAAATAAACCCTAATTTCTCGTAATAATAATCGCACAATGTTATGGAAATCCAAGAACATTATATATCTCTTAATCTGCTAATGGGAAAGAAAAGCACGTTTTAACCATAAATTGCCTAGAAAATGGTAAGATGTAGCGATAGATTCACCATTATCCTTTCATTTCCTCCCCTTTCCGAGGAGACAAACAGAAGCTAATAAGTTCAAGAATGAGGTAACGAATATTATGCAATGAAGTCAAAAAACAAAATCCTGACTTAAAGAAACCTTAGAAAGGAAAAAGAAAATGAGTAAGTAGTTGCCTGATCTTAAATCCCAGCACTGCGGCGCCTACTAGGTTTTGATACTTGGATCCCGCCGAAAGCTGGAGAAAGCTGGAGACTGTTTTGTGCTTTCGTTCTTCGATGAGCAGTACTGTGATTTGGTGTAGATATCACATATTGTTTTCGATACGTTCTACTTATAGCCACGTGATAGGTTGACTTTGAAAGTCTATATTACATCAACTGAAATACTAAATTGTCAACCGTAGGATTGTGTGGATCATATCTAGTCGCAAGAACTGGTGAATGAGGTGTTCAGTAGACTATCCTTGGTTATTATTTTATGATTTTCTTTAATAGTTGGCCGAACTTCCCCTATTTCATATTTTACATTGGAATATTTGTTTAATTTGTTTGCCAAAGATAACTGCTTACTTCTAAATTCCTCTTCATCCTTTCAATCATAATTCAGAATTTTACCAAATGAAAATAAAAGTCTGACGATAAAAAATTGTTCACAAATTTATTGTCTACATGGATAGAAGAAATTTTATTATGGCCCCTGAGATTTTTCAAAATATAATTTGTGTTCTCTTTTTATTTTTATTATTATTATTATTATTATTATTATTATTATTATAAATTAAGACTAAAAATTACCTGTTTTATAATTTATTTAATAATTGTTAATTTTTGTTAACCTTAATCATCCGTAATGACATTATGATAGATAACATTGTACACAATTTCTGAGAACAATGTCAAGTGGAAATATTCGTAGCCCACAACCTAAATCGAATTTAAACCAAATCCCATGTAGGATTGAATTTAAATTTTTTTTTCTTTAATTTGAACTTACTATGAGTTAAAATATTCGTTATTGTATGGGCATAAATCTCAGGACATGATATTGTCATATAAAAAAATTACTTTAATAAATTACTCAATGCTATATTTATCAAAAAATTATTAAATTAAATATAGTTTAGTATACATGATATTAATTTTATCTTAAAATTTATTAAATTTGTAATTTATTATTGAATTAATTTTTGTAATTGTTAAATCACATCATTTTGTTTTTAAATTGATCTATATAATTAATATGTTATTAATTAATTTAAGTTTATAAATAATAATGTTGGGGAAATTTATGAAATATAGGTCCTCCATATTAGATGACATCCATCTTGGAGCTGTCACCTTACCACTTTAACCTGTCAGCTCACCATCTCCTCTATAATATCATCATCCCCTCCCCAAACACAAGAATTACATATGATTTGATCCCTCACCAAAGAAGAAGAAGAGAGAGAACCAGAAGAACCAGAAGAGAGTAAATAAAGAAGGAATTGGGGTACGTAGACAACTTGAGAGAGACCCGAGTTCAGTCACAAACACATAAAAAATCGATCAACCACCACCGTGAGTCACTCAATGCTTGGTGTAGAAAAATCGCCGGACATTTTCTTGCATCAACATTTAGCGGCGTCTGTGGGAAGCTTACAAAAAAGCCATTTCCTAACCGAATCAAAGAAGATGGAAGAATTTCTCTCCATTTTGGAATTTTTTTTTAGCTGTCATAGTCATCATTTTTGCTTATAACTTTTCATCCGACCGTTGGAGTAATCTGATATTTTGATGAGAGGAAGTTTACTTGTCGATCTACAATCTGACCGAACGGATTTTGTTAATAATCTTTTTGGTGAAAGTTCTGGTAGATCAATTTTACTGCAAGAACAATCTGGTTTTCTGCTAGTTTTGGGGGGCTTATTTCCATTGACGATCTTTTCTTTTTCAACTGTCGGATTGATGTCAAATTTTGACAGAAGTTTTTTCCATATATGTTATTTATTTGGACCGTTCATATTTGAAGAATTATACTCCATTTCAGATTTTGAAGTTGCATAAAATTTCTGCTCTGTTTAGCTAGGTTTTTTCATATTGCACAGCCTTTCAACTTTATTACATATCGTTTTATTTCACCGTTGGATTGATATAAAAAAAATTTTTTCCATATCATGGAATGTATTTGTTTGGTTTCAATGGTTGCATTGTTGATAAGAGCTGCTAGGGCAGATATTGGTGTTTCGAACCAAAGGTAACCTGTAATTTGGTCATCCAACAAGCTCCAAACATTCAACATTTTGTTTATCTAAATTTAACCGTTGGATCGTTCTGAAATTTGGTCGAGATAATTATAAAATATGGTTCTGCGATATGAACGGTGGAGATGATGTCTTGTATCCTCTATCATTAGATTTAGGCCATGAAGAGAACCTGTTATTTTTTTATTCCGACCACCCGAGGTGATTTTGGTCTCCCGATCCGAGGTGATTTTTCATCAATCCGAGGTGATTCTGATCCCCCGACCCGAGGTGATTCTGGTCCTCCGACCCGAGAGGATAGTTTTGCTCATCCCAGTAGGCATACCGCCTCACCTCAAGGTCATTTCTGCTCATCCAGAGAGCTCATCTCATCCAGAGGAGATTTTCGTCTCATCTCAGAGGGCATTTCGCCTCATCCAGAGAGGGTTATTCTTCTCATCCAGGGGTATTTTCTACTCATTTCAGAGGGCATTTCGCCTCATCTAGAGAGGGTTATTCATCTCATCCAAGGGTATTTTCTGCTCATCTCGGAGGAGATTTTCGCCTTATCTCAGAGGGCATTTCGCCTCATCCAGAGAGGGTTATTCGCCTCATCCAGGGGTATTTTCTCCTTATCTCAGAGGAGATTTTCGCCTCATCTCAGAGAGTATTTCACCTCATCCAGAAAGGATTATTCGCCTCATCTCAAAGGACATTTTGTCTCATCCAAAGAGGGTTATTCACCTCATTCAGGGGTATTTTTTGCTCATCCAGGGGTATTTTTTGCTCATCTCATAGGAGATTTTCGCCTCATCTCAGAGAGCATTTCACCTCATCCAGAGAGGGTTATTTGCCTCATCCAGAGGTATTTTCTGCTCATCTCAAAAGGCATTTTGCCTCATCCATGGGTATTTTTTGCTCTCTCGAAGGAGATTTTCGCCTCATCCAGAGAGTGCTATTCGCCTCATCCAGGGGTATTTTCTGCTCATCTCGGAGGACTTTTCTACTCATCTCAGAGGGCATTTTTGCTCATCCGAAGGGCTCATTCTAAGATATTCTCATTTATTCAAAGAAGGTTCATCCATGGAAGTTTCTCTAACATTCTTTATTTCTTACTAATTTTAATTATAAATGCTAACTACATATTATTTAACAACCATTATAAAATACTATTTGCACGGGAATTGCATTTACATATCTGTTGTGGCTGAACCTGAAAATCATGAATATTCATGTTATTAAAACTGTATGATATTCATTAAATATTATGAGTTTCGATTTCTGTTACTATCCTTCGTAGACTTCTCGTTAAAGCGACTTGTGGGCAGAACAAAAGCTACTTATCAGAAATAGGCTTTTTGCCTCATCTTGGAGGTCTCAGCTTTATCACAGAGGACTTATCACTTTATCTTGGATCTCAGACGGTTCATTTGTCATCTCTAAAGCCCCAGGTCCCGAGTTCGACTCGTAGAAAATTGATCAAACCATCAGACTGGGCCTCGGGTAATATGGAACCATATTATTCTGAGGTCATATGGATTTGCTTGTTCGATGCACCGATTCTTGGACTGGCCATATAGATCTGCTTGTTCGATATACAGATTCTGGAACGGGTCATATGGACCTGCTTGTTCGATGTACAAATTTCGGGATAGGTCATTTGGACCACTTCGTCCGATGTACGGATTCAAGGCTAGGCCATATGGGCCACATATCTGATGTTAGCTACTATTTTTAGAACCACGTCGACCCTGATCTGAGAGATGATCGATATCTACATTACTATGGTATATGCACTTGATACCGAGCTTGTTCGCTCGATACTGAGCTTACATACTCAATGATTTTGGAGCTCTCCACTCTATAATACCGAGCTTACATGAGCAATGGTTCTCTTCTCTCTTGCTCATGTTATCGGGCTTGTTTGCCCAATGTCGAGTTTACGCGCTCGATGATTCAGCGCTCTTCTGTTCTATGTTTTCGAGCTTATTAGCTCGATGTTGAGCATTTCACTTGATGATTCTGAACTCTTTTAGCTCGATATCGAGCTTACGCGTTCGATGATTCGGAGCTCTCTTATTCAATGTTACCGAGCTTATTCGCTCGAGTCTGAGTCTACGAGCTCGATGATTCTGATTTTATCCACTCTATGTTTTTGAGCTCTCTCAGCTCGATACCAAGCTTATGCGCTCGATGATTTTGGGCTTTCTTATTTCATGATACCGAGCTTACGCGCTCAATGATTCTGAACTCTCCCACTCTATGGTACCGAGCTTACGTGCTCAATGATTATAGATGATTCTATGTTTTTTCATTCTATCATGTTGAGATCCTGTATGAAGCCCCTGCCCCTATGAAAGGCCCATACAAACTGTAATTTTCAGTAAAATTATATTTTTACTGAAAATTGGGGGACTTATGTTAGGGGTGTTATGAGGTGCGGGTCCTACACATGCGATGACAGCCACCCTATAGTTCCCTGGAGCTGCCACCTTGCCACTCTAACCTGTCAGCTCACCATCTCTTCTATAATATCATCATCCCCTCCCTAAAATAAGAATTACGTGTGACTTGATCCCCCCACAAAAAGACCAAGAAGACAGAGAACCAGAAGAATTAGAAGAGAGGAAATGAAAAAAAAGAGAAGAAAGGAGGGTACGTAGGTAGCTTGGGAGAGACCCAAGTCCAGTCATAAACACACAAAAAATCGATCAACCACCATACCACCACTATGAATCACTCAATATGTGTGTATGAAAATCGTCTGACTTTTTCTTACATCAATATATATATATATATATATATATATATATTGACGTGTATGTGTGCACGCGCACGCACGCACTTATTAGTAGATGTAAAAAAATATTATTATATTACATAAATAAATTTTTTTAATAATTTATAATAACATTATCGCACTTAAATTTATAAAGTGTAACTTACAAGACATAGGATGGACTCTTATCTTTCTCAAACTAGATTATATTTAATATTTATGATCTGTTATATATATATATATTATTTATACCTATAGTATTTAAACTCATTTATTATTAATATACGTGGTATTTAGGATCAAATGTCCAAATCATATATGTACAAAAATCATCATGTATAAATAAGTTTATGCATCGATTAGTACTCAAACTACGCAATAGAGCTATCATGCCCAATACATAACACATGCATAAAAGGACTTAATCTTAATGAGTGCACTGCGATATCTATCTCTACTAGATTGCCTTCTAAAAACATACTTATAATTCTGAATAAGTTACAAAATTATGAAGTAGTAAGTTTTGAAAAAGACTTAGGAAGTGGATAAAATATAAATATCATTTAATAAAATAAAAAATAAAAAATTATATTTAAATATTAAAATAATAAAATCCCAAATCATTTTCAAGTATTGAACTTGTAATACCAAGTTTTATAATTTCCTTAAAAAATTTTCAAAATATTTTCATATGACAATCATACATTTTTTATAAAACTAATAATCAGTTTTCAAAAAATTATATATATATATATATAATAAAAAATCAGATATATCATAAATCCATATTATATGTATATTGATATCACCTATCAGGTTTTTGAAATTTTTAAAAAAATTTCAAAAATTCAGATATATCATAATTACGTAAAACTATATATAAGTATGGATAAAAAATTTTCAAAAATTCAGATATATCATAATTACGTAAAACTATATATAAGTATGGATATAAGTAGCATATCATTCTTCCTCTCTTATTTCTTAGCCGTATATGTGCATAACAGATATTTAAGAATTGTGTACTGCATAGTATGAGAAAATTATTAGGGACAAAATTGAGAGGTTGTCAATGCGCATGACAGATATTTAAAAATTGTGTACTACGTGTTGTATGAGACCATTGTTAGGGACAAAATTTGAGAGGTTGGCAATTTTATGATTCCATTTTTCAGAGTTTTAGGAACCACCACTATGAGCAAATAAAAGATAAAACACATTCTCCGTTCTCTCTCTGTATTGAAATTTTTTAAAAAATAAAAATAAATAATAAATACATTTTATTTGTTCTGAAAGATTATAAATGTCTTTGTTGAGAGTGTGATGAAGGGGACCCCATCAAAGCACAGCACAGCACGGCAACCAGCATACTCATCTCATTATCAATTATCGATTGTCAATCGTTTTAGTCTTTATCTTTTCATAGCCAATCCTAAGGATGAAGTGGCAAACAGATCTTTATAACTCGGAATAGCAAACACAAGTAAAGTTAATCTTTACCTAACACTACAAGAATATAAAGCAACAACTCTCTGGAGGCTACTTGTATTACCTTTAACTTTTCTTCTTTGCTTTGCTTTTTGGGAAAGAATTTCCTATTTAAAAAAAATAAATAAATAAGAAATAAATAGGTTGATTGTAGTACTTAATATATATGTATTATGTATGTGTAGAATAGACAGGAAATATTTATTAATACAATATTTTATTCCTTTAAATTTGCTAAAACAACGCTTAAGGACATCCAAGTTTTGAATCCTGATAGCCTCTTCAGAATGTGGTGAGGTTTATCAACTTTCTTTCAAGGTATGCTTTAGATTGAGTATTTTTATTCTTATTTTTATTAATAATTATGTAACTAAATTTTTATCATTATTAGAGTAGACCTCATCTATAATTTGAGCGTAAATTAAAGAAAAAAATTTAATTATCTAAAATTATCGATTTTAGTAGATACTTAATATTCTATCTGCAAATTATATATTGACATATATAATATTAAAAAATTAAATTGACAAAAATAGTCCTTAAAATTTTAAGATTGTTTGAATTAATTTTTATTATCTAAAATAATTAAATTTACTTGGGGGTAAAACTACATTTTTTAAAAGAGTTCAGGTGTGATCATGCATGTCCAAACCTTAAAAGATGGTGAACTGTGCTTAATCGATGCAAAACCGAAGAAAATTGGGGTGAAACTAGGGGTTGGCCTACAATGTTGTTGACGTAAAAATCATTAATCTAAGTTAGTATAATGGGCTGCCTCTAAAGTTTAATTCCCTTGACATGGTTCGAGTTCAAGATCAAATTCTATGAGAGTGAAGCTAATGATTAATGACATTTGAGGTGCAATCCCCTTGATTCATTGTCAAACTTTAAATACTTAAAAACCACACAAGTATTTCGTTGAAGGAATCGAGAGCTTCAAGTGCTTCATTTTTTTATTAATAGAACTTATGGTGGGGTGGACCGAGAGTTGGGTTTATGTTTCCTATAGTTTAATTTTTGTTGTTTCTAGATTAAAATATGTTGATATAAGTTTAATTAAAACCAATAATTTCTAGTAATTAATTAAACTTGATTAAATAATAATCTGTGCTGCGCAAGAATCAAATGCAAGTGTGCCACGATAACTCACATCAGACACTCACACACTTATTTGTTATATATATGTCAAATCAATGACCTGCCCATTTAATGTTGTTCCGTTGTCCTCGCTTTCGTGGCATCACGCATCAAATTAATTGCATTATTAGATTAGTAACAAACAAATTACCGTAGACTTGAAGGAAAAAAAAAAAAAGAGAGAGAGAGAGAGCAGAGAATAGAACATTTCAAATAATTTTTTTTATAAAAAGGTGAAGTACATCCTTTTTTATTGTAAAATTAAAAATATTATTGAGCATAAAATTTCTTTAAATAAATAATTATGTATATAAAAAATTCAAGTGTATCCCTATTTGATTCTAAAATTAAATATAATAGTAAACATAAATTTTTTTAAATAAATTATTATTATTTTATTATATTTATTATTTTTAATACTATTTTAACAAAAATATACAATATTTTTTATTGCATTAGATGAGTGCCAAAAGATGAGAGGAAAAAAATATTTAGAAACGAGGATTTAAAAAAATATATATATATAAAACATAGCAGCCTCACTTTCTCTGCGTTCTAGAAATTAAAGCACTATTTCTCGTAAGAAAGAAATTCAAGGAATCTAAAAAAGACAGCACGTTGTGTCACGTGTCCTTTTGACCTTTTCCTAATCGATGACAATTGGTAATTCCGCCACCGACGGTTCCACAGTTACATTGCCTTACAGATGGCAAAGAGGGCCCCTGATATAAAGTAAAAAATGAAGGGATGGATAAAGGATTTGTTCAACGCTAAGCTTTAAGAAAATTATTTATATATAAAATGAGGTATAAAATATAAATTAATATAATTAATAAAAATAAATAAATTGAATAATGTAGCAATTACTACTTACATTAGTTTGTATATAATAATTTGTAAAAAATGGTTTATACTATAACATTACTTTTGAATTTGTTGTTTTATTTTTATTTAATTTTGTTGTGTTAATTATAAAAAAATTTAAAACATAGGATACAAATTTTAAAAATTATACCAAAAATTAAATACTTTATAATAGTGTGGTGTCCATTGGATCCAATGTAATTCTTTATCATTATCCTCAAGAGAGTTTCCATATCAATCCAAAACGTCTCTTTCACTTTTGCTTTTAGAATTTGATTTTGATTTATGATATGCTCTACACACATCTCACTCCATTCTCATCCTAATCAATAAGCTACATTAGTCTTCTTTCAAAATTTATATATATGTCACAACATTGGAATGGGTAACAAAGTTAATTCTCAAGACTCCCTAGCTAATATTTGGCCTAATTATGCATAACCCTTCTAATTTTTCAGTTTTTTTTTTTCTAATATTACCTATGTCAATTTTAAAAATAATATTTTAAGGACAATTTGATATTTGATCCTCGATGTCTTGTATTATTGTTATAATTTTTTGAATATAATTATTTAATTATTACTGATTTTAGTTTAGAGTTGTGTTAAAATAAATATATTTTATAATAATTCTATGTCCTATATTTTTACTGAATAAGTGAAAATTCACCGTTACAAAAAGAAAATTAAAAGAAAGGTGCCTGCCGACAATGTAATTGTGAGACTGTACCATATATTATGAAGGATAATGTGGTTATCTATTTTTAATTGATAGGTAAAATTAAAGGAGAGGGACATAACTAATTAATTAATCAAAAACTTGCTGAATATTCGTGAAACATGTTAATCAACAGTTAATTAATATAATAATTAATTTAATTAGCTAACTTAGAAGAATCAAACAACTTTTAATTTCTTTGTAATTATTTAATATTATTAAATACAATATGTTTGTTAATTGGTATTGTAGACTAAAGTGGTGCTATTATTGCCACCCACGGCCCACCTCTATCGATATATCCTCTTTTGAAACCACTTTTCTCTTAAATAATTCTACTAATATATATTTTTTAACAAAAATTTAAAAAATGATCCCTTTCTAAGAAAATTCCAGGCAATTGGTTGATTGCTTCGCAAATGAGCGAAAGAACAAAGCCAATAACGACCTTACTCAATTGACTGCAACACAACTTGGTCTTAAAATTAGTACCAACTATCTAATGCATCGCCAATGTTATTGAAGGGAAGCTTCTGCAAAATGCACACGAACACATGCTCAATTTAGGAAAGGGTTACATTCAAATAATGAAAAACATACGTACATACACACGTATGTATGCATGTATTGGATGAGATTCTCTAAACTTAAATTTTTTAAAAATTAATTTTAGAGACAAATTTTTATTTATTCATTTACTCAATCTAATGGTAGACACGATTATTGAAATATTAATATTAAATACACTTTTTTGAATTTTAAATCTTAATTATTAAATTACGTAAAGTAATAATTGATTTAAATAAAAAATATAATATCTATATTATCTTTTTATATAGATATTTATTTGATAAATCAAAATCTTTAATTGGAAGACTAAAAGTATGTTTGCATTGTGCATAATCACTTATGTCATAATTTAAAATTATGTTTAGTAACTTCTTTTTAAAAGTGATTATTAAATAATTTAATTATCAGATAATCTATTTTTGTACTAAACTATACAAACAATAAAATGTAGCTTTTTTTAAAATAATAATTTGATTTTATAATGTATAATACATAAATTATACTTTGAAAATTTAATTTTAAAATAAATTATATATTCATTAGTAGAACTATAACAATCACAATCAATATTCAGTACTAATAATAAATCAATTTATAAATACAGTAAACAAACAATTAAATAATGACTATAAAATTAAAACCAATCTTACAAAACGTATAATAGAGGCTTATACGATACAATGTCCTAAGAAAGTATTTCTCTCCTTTCCGAATTGTTTAAAAGACAACGGAGTCTGTCTCCCAAGATTCGTCTCCTATGATTCAACTATTAATTCTTCTGAAGTTAAGCAATAAAACTCATAAATCTGGTAAAGTGCAGTATGTTTCTTCTTTCAGATAGAGTGTTTCTTTAAAAAAAATTCATTTTATTACTTAATACGTATTACTTCCTTTTATAGATAAAATATTTAAGAGATATAACTTTTGGTAAAGTTATAATTATTTATAAAAAGTTACAACTCTTGGTAAAGTTATAATTGTTCATAAAAAATTATAATTTTTTGGAAAGATATAACATTTCTTGAAAAATCGTAACGTTTGATTTAAATATGTAAAGTTGCAATATTTCTGAAAAATTATAATCTTTGAAAAAAAATAAAAATATATATTAAAATATAGATTGCCCAAGTAAGCCAACCCGAACCCAAGGCCTAAGGCCCAATCTTTGACATTTAATATATATTTAATATATGTAATTTTTCAAGAACAAATCTTTCATAGCTTTTTAAAATTCAAAATCAAAATCATATTCTTCTTTACCTATATTTTTGATTTCTATAAGTATAATTTGTAGATTTTCATTTATGATTTCTAACATGTTTACTAATTGTTGTATTCTCTCAGCTAATTGTAAACCTTTTATATTTTTGAAACTAAATTGTTTTAAATTCATTATGTATTAAGTAAGGTTTATTTACTGTCTTATAATTCAATCCTAATTATGTTTTCATTTCTTCTAAAGAAATTGCAATCTTATCAATTTTTTGGGTTAAATTATATATATTTTGCTGTCACATCCTCAACCCGGGGTCCCACCTATGACAACTGCTACAGATTCCTAATAAGCATTCCTTAGGTCCAGAATGCTTATTAAGAACCTGTAAGACTGAAATCATAAACAAATATAAAGCATTTTCCATCAAAATTTCTTCCAAACTCTCAAACTACTGTATAAATCAAAAGTAATTCAAATACTTCATAATTTTCATCAAATACAATCACACATCATTTTTCAAATTTAAATATGGAATAATAATAAAAACATTCCAATACAAACTGTAAATTTACATTTTTATCAAAGTTCTATGATTCGGAATACAATGAGAAATAACAAGAAATGAAAGACGCTCCCAGTGGACTCATGCAGTGAGGGTGAGTCAAGATTAAG
>JAVXUL010000002.1:1269533-1286626 GCA_035590515.1 Trichilia minutiflora | reverse complement strand
GCAAATAGTTCCTCAGGGAAATTGTAAATCAGTTGCCTATTGACAAAGCAATTAATCCCATGCCCTATTATCTTTTGAACCTTTTCTCTCATTTTCTGCTTCTCAGCCCCTTCTATCTCAGCAGCCTTTGACATTGAATCAACCCGAACACGTGCCCCATAAATCTTCACTTTATCTGTATCCATTGCAGTATTTGCCACCAGTATCTGGGCATTCTCTATGCGTTTTGGTTGTCCAATGCCTATTTTCTTGTCTAGAATGAATCTGAAACAGTGCATCGTTCCAAAGCGAAATTTATAAATCAACCAGATGTCAAACAGAGAGGTATAAATCCGATGAACAAAATTACAGCAAAGAATACATCATTTAAATTGTTTAACTATTCCTAGAACCCACATTTGCTTTAGGTGAATATGCCAGATGCTTTTATCAATAACATGAAAAAGAATTTTTTGCATGGATATCCAATTTCGGTATAATTTGCAAAAAGTAAAAAATGCAATAGCCAATTCCTAATCATATGACAAAGAAACTTAGTTTATGTGCCCCACCCTTCATCTAGAAATGAATCCATTAGTGAACCTCCAGGCTTCTTGATAATCTGGATGGCCTCTAAATTTGTGCTACCCTGTAATTTATAACATCATGGTCAGACAAAACCCTTAAAGAAAACAAAAACAACAATCAAATGTACACACATAAAAACATAGTAAAGAGCCTGTCCGGACACCATATTCCATCTAAGAACACTATAAATACACCCGCAAAGAGGGGAGAGAAAAACAAAATTATGAGTAACTATGAAGACCTTGAACCAAATAATTTCTTCATTTGACACATAAAACGCATGCATGTCAAGCACAAAATGTATGTCAGTAATATATCCACCTAACACATCTATATACTGCACCTCATCTGAAACAATTGGTAGCAATCGTATTGTCAATTATCTCTTCGAATAAATCAAGCAACCATAAAGGATATGTGCACATGTTTGAATCTGAGCTTCTGAACACTTTCTTGTCAGTGTGACTTATCTTGAGAAGTGTGACAGATGTGTACACGTATATGTAAGCATTTCCTATAATCAAACATCAGAAAAACATTTCTATTGATATTTAAACATACTAATACATGTTATAATTACCTTAAGCCTCATAACAGCATCCACAGCCAGTTGTGCAAAATGTTCCTTATCCTGAGAGAGAATTTTGGAACTCAAAGTAGTCATCGCAATTTTCATCAAGTCTGACTTGAATTTCTCTGCATTAGCCAATAGTGTCACGTATTAATCACATGCAGTACTGGCAAGTATAAAGATTTGAAGACCATCACTAGCTAATTTGAGGTTTTCATTCAGCTTTGACCACAATAATACACCTAAACAAACTGATCCACATGCAGCCATCATCTTGAAAAGTTTATACTTAGAAGTCATCATTGAAAGTGAGGAATCAACGTGAAATAAAATGCTGAGATAGAAATTTAATAATTCTGTACTAAACACACCAATCACCTGAGTTCTCTTTATTATCCACAACCTTTTGCAACAAAGCATTACGAGCACACTCAGCTGCCATTCGATAACCTAAACAATAAGTAGAATCATCAATAGTGATAAAATTATCATATGCATTTCAGATAGCAATAGAATAAAAATAATAACAAAAAAAAACTACAAACTGTTCTCAAAACAAATGCATGCTACCCCACTAATTCATGACAGATGACTTTCCAATATTATACAAGGTATAATATTAACATAAAGATGCAGAAAAATACACCACAAAAAAAAAAAAAAGAGGGAAAGATTATTTAAGATATTGGATTACAACAAGAAATAAAACAAGAAAAGCACTCAAATAACTTGTTAGAAGACCAAGGCAGAAAAAGCAATGCACTAGCTGAAGCCTTAAAAAAACCTGATATTATCGTCATTGGGTGAATCTTAGCGGCCACCAGCTTTTCTGCCTCCCTCAGAAGTTCCCCAGCCAAAACAGCAACTGAAGTTGTTCCATCACCGACTTCATCATCTTGAACTTTTGAGATGTCTAGCCCTTGAATTAAGGATTATAAAGCAAAAGAAGAAGGAATAAAATTGTTTCTAAGAGGCACAGTTAACCATTCTATAGGCATGGCTAACAGAAATAGTTAAAATTTCCATGCATAATGCAGGATTCACTTCTTGATCCACTATTCAAAGACAAATAACAATAATAAGGATACCAACAAGGACCTTAGCAGCCGGATTGTCAATATGTAGGGATTTAAGTATAGTGGCCCCATCATTTGTAACAGTGACTTCATGACCTCTGCCTGTTGATTGTAAAATTTTGTCCTGCACAGATGATTTACAGCAATCAAATAATTAATCAAAGTGTAGAATAAGGCCTACCATTGAAGCTTCTCAATTTGGCAGCAGGAGAAATTACCATTCCCTTTGGCCCTAAGGTCGTCTTAACCAAGTCAGCAATTGCCATTGCACCAACAAATGATGCCTACAGAAATGATACACACCATAATTCCACAAGAGCTTAAGGGAAAGTAAGTTAGGATTTAACTCTTTGCTATAAATATATTTTAAAAGGTACCAACAATTTTCATAAAAAAACAAATGGATTGTTCAACCCTATTATCCAGTATTATGTGATTCAACGAGCATAATAAATATGCCTAGCCTCTTAATGCATGCTTAAAAGAACACGAATACAAATATCCATCACTCAAAATCCCAGCGCGCAAGTACTTACCATTCTGGCTCGCTCTCCTTTCTCTTCACTAGCTTCATCTTTAAAAATTCTCTCCATCTAAGAGAAAAAATTCACAACTACAATCAAAACAGGGCACAAGAAGAAAGATAAACGGGAAAAGAAAAACTGAAACATCTAAACAACGTACTCCCATCGAAGAATATACAAGTGTAACTGAGACCTGAATGCTTAAATAAAACCCTGAAACAATGAAATCAATAAGTTAAGACATATTTAGCTAAGAAACACAACTAATCAGATCTCAAATACTGCATAAACAAACCCTAAATTCTCATAATAATAATTGCACAATAGTATGCAAATCCAAGAACCTCATATCTCTTCATCTGTTAGTTGGAAAAAAAATCCACGTTTTAACCATAAAATGCCTAGAAAATGGTAAGATGTATCGATAGATTCACCATTATCCTTTCATCTCCTCCACTTTCCGAGGAGACGAATAGAAGCTAATAAGTTCAAGAGTGAGATGACGAACATTATGCAGTGAAGTAAAAAAAAACGAAACCCTAACTTAAAACTTTGGAAAGGACAAAAAAAAAAGAAAAAGTAGTTGCCTGATCTTAAATCGGAGAAGTTCGCCTACTAGGTTTTGCTACTTGAATCCCGCCGAAAACTGGAGTGGAGTGCTGTGCACCTTCTTTTAGACTTCGTTCTTCTTTAATCAGTATTGTGATGTGGTGTGGATATTGTGTATTGTTTTCGATACGTTCTACTTCTAATAGCCGCATGATACATTGACCTTGAAAGTCAACATTCATCAGCTGAAATACCCAATCATCCAGTGTTGGGTTGGGTGGATCATAGCTAGTCGCAAGAAATGGTAAATGGGCCGTTCAGTGATCGTTCGTTATTATTTCATTGTTCGTCGAACTTTCCCGATTTCATCGGAATATTTGTTTAATTTAGGGCGGTTTGATTTACTATCTAATAATAATAGTTTTCAAATTAAAAAATAGAGTAATATTTATTATATTTTAATATTTAAATACAATATTCAAAAATTATTTTAAAACTTAAAATTTTAAGAAGATACATCCTATGTATAAAAAGAAATATTTTAATGTTTAATTATAATATTCAAAAAGTTATTTTAAATTTTAAATTTTAAGAAGATATTTTTTATAGATAAATAGAAATATTTGTGAGTAGAGTTTTAGTCTAACTAAATAAAAAACCATAATTTATCATTTTAGAACATGATATTGTCATATTGAAAACAACTTTAATAAAATATTCAATACTATATTTATCAAATTAAATATATTCAATTAGATTTTATATTTAATTTTAATTTTTTCATAGCTTAGTCTAAATGGTATTTTAATTTTATCTTAAATTTATTAAACTTGTATTTATTATTGAAACAATTTTTTTACTTGTTAAATTGTATCATCTTGTCTTTAAATTAATCTATATAATTATTGTGTTATTAATTACTTCATGTTTATAAACAATAATAATTAGAGTAATACAAATAAATAAAAAATAGTAATTTTTAAATTTAAATTTAAACCTTGCAACTCAAATTGAATTTACTTTAGTTATTTGATTTGCTCCCACCAGCAATCTTTATTAGACATCGGTCTTTTTCTTTTTTTTTCATTGGTTATTCGCAAATTAATCAGAACTAAAATTTTTTAAATCATTTTCATCTTTTGCATTTTTCATTCCCCATTTTCCCACTGGCTGCAACGCTTATTAGAGCCTATTAAGCAATTTTTTTAAGCAGCGAAATACACTGTGATTGCAGATATGCATCAAATTCAAACAGCACATCATAAGACTCTGACCCAACTTGATAATAAACTGAATTTATATAATAATAATAATAATAATGGTATAAAAGCTTCAACAGCAACAAGAACAATAGAATTACAATATTCGGAGGAAAAGAATGTGACCTCGAGCTGGGGTCATATTAAAGTTCTAATCATACACTCCCATCACTTAATAAGCAACATTAACCGATCGAATATAAAGATTGGAACAAAAACTCTACTCTAAATCCACCTAACATAGGCCATTTTTTGCCTACCCAACGGTGGATCCTTTTATTTTACGATAATTTAGAGAGGCCGCGTGCGTCGGCCGGCAGCCCTGCCGCACATAAGTGCATTCTTCGGAATGGGATACTCATCTCTAAGTGAGTTTGATGTTGTGTGTACAAGCAAGTAAAATTGTTGTCCAAGGTATTGTCTAGCCCAAAATTCTGACCTCAAGTTCCACATTCCTACGTTATCAAGTGCAACATAAATAGCAGACCATGATTTAGGATATACCTGCGTTCATCAAACACATCAAAAGTTATGTTATTGTTTTCATCTACTTTATTGATTTTAATTTTTAATCAGAGAAAATTAGTGTTACCTGAACAGTGCTACGGGCAACTGCATCGCGGAGATTGTACTGGGCTCTGCTAGCTGACGTCCATTGTCCTCCATCCATACTGCATTATGATATTTTAACATTGAGAGAAAACTATCTAGGACTGAGTTTGTTCGAAATGGATAAATGCAATTTTGAAATGTAACTATGTATTTACCCAACAACCCAGAATTGGTAACCATTTAGGTGATAGCTCTGCATGATGTCTTCATCATTTTGGAACACAATTTCGATGAAAGCTCTGTAGTCAACACCCATTACTGCTGTATCGGTGTAAATCCCCCCACCAGTAGGATTGCTAGATATGCTTCCAACCCGGAAAACTCCTCCAATTTGATAGTAGTCAGCGAGCTTTAGGGGAGTGTCTGCTGGAACAAAGGACACACTGTTGATTGCATATCTCTGCTTTCCATTAACTTGCCCAGCTGAACCTGCAAGGATGACGGTTCTAGACGTGTTGATAAGACCATAGTGGTATGAACCCTTTGGGTTTGGCCTTGGTCCACTGGCTGTGAGATTAGTCCTGCAAATAAACAATAATTAAATCGTACAGATAATAAGCATTTTGTTAGCACGTGGCCGATATAAACAAATAGTTAATGATAATATTTAAATAGAAAATTGGACACCTAACGTGTACAACACAAGAAGTTCGACCAGGAAATACCTGATAGAGTGGGCTTGGTTCAAAGACCAGTCAATTTGGATTGTTGGTCCACCTGGGATAGGGCCAGAAACCTGGCCAGCAGAGTTACTGTAACGAAGAACACCGGTTGTGGTGAGCACTTGGGACGTAAAACGAGAGGAAACAACAATGTAATAGTCTTGTGCAGGTTGGTCAGCTGTAATTAAAACAGAATACGATTGGCCAACATGAACATCAAGTGAGGAGTATGTGGTTTGGAGTGTATGTGTTCCCTCGACTTCCACCAACTTCATTTTGTGGTTTTGAATACGGAAGTTGAGTGAATTTTGCAGCCCAACATTTGATATTCTGAGTCTGTAAGTTTTTCCTGTAATGAACACAACAAATGCAAAGCTTTAAGATTGATCAAGCATGGAGACTTGTGCACAACAAAAATATAAAGGGTAACTTGATAGCATACCTTGCTCAACATTTAAAGTTGCACCACTTCCCCTCCCGTTGATAAGAATTCCATCAGGGAAAGGTAGCTTCTTTCCATTGTCGAGATGGGCTTTCAAATCCTACACAATCATACAACAATTAATTATTTTTACAATCAAATTTGGCTTAACAACATAAAGTTTATTCTTAAAGCAAGACAAATGTTGTAAAATTTCCCTTGCTTTTGAACTTGCAGCCCAAATGACAAAGCGGGTACATGTGACACACAGAACCAAAAGTTGAATAGTCCAAACCCGTTAGAAAAACCTGTCCATTTGGTTTATGGGATTTGGTCTGACACGACAATTTTGTTTTTTTGAATAATGACAGGAAGATTAATAACCACAACTGGGCCAAAAATGGTATGGGTCCAAGCTATATCAGCCCATGTCCATGTGGAAGACATTAAAATTAAAAGCGATAATAGAGTAATCAATAGTTTTCCAAACCAATCAGTCAGTTTAGAATTAATTCTTGGTAAAAATAGTTTCGGATGGGCCTAATTTTCTCTTCCGGGTCCACCCATTACTAATTGGGATCTCACTTGGTCACAACCCGACAAAAAAAAAAGGGTCAAAGAGATCCAGCTGCAAATGCAGAAAAGTTGTATGCCATTATCAGTCAAAAGCTCACTATTTTGCTGCCGACACAAACGCATTATTTCCTTCACCAAATTGACCAAACTTCAAAAATTTAAACCCCACAGATTAAAGTTAGAACAATGGTCCATAACAATCTTAAAGACACTAAAATGTCTCAAATACATGAAGGTTCAAAACATGAAAATAAAACACCGTAACAACTATAAGAATAAATGTGAGGATTGGGATTGTTGATTACCGTGTGATTGGATTTGTACCAATCTCCAATAAGAACAGTGTAATCCCCCGCGGGGTCTGGGAAGGGAACTGGAATTCTTGGCCGACTAAGGATTCTTATCCCACCAAATCCACCGGCAGCCTTGTGGAATGCAAGGGAAGGGAAGTAGTAAAAGCTTCCAATTTGATCCTTCACTTGAAGAATGTATGTAAAGTTCTTCCCGGGAGGAATGGGACAGGTTGTTCCATATACACCATCTACAAATGAGTTCCTTCTGTTTTGGATTCCATTCCTACATTTACCAATAAAAGAAAATTGCACAAATTGAAATGTAAATGTTTGTTATTATATAGAAAAATGTAATCAAATTTCAATCGTTTTCCCAGGACAGAAAGCTTTCATTGCAATTAGTAAATGAAGTTGACTGCAAGATAAAGAGAAACCGAGTTGCCAACTCACTCAACTGGTCCCCAAAAGTTTAATACTACCAGAGTGGAAGACAGCTGCTACCTAGTAAGGGACCATGATGTTAGTGGGTCTAAATTAGGTAAGCTTGCAACAGAAAGTTAGAAACTCAATACTCCCAATCAACTAATCTGTATATTTGTAATGTTTAAGTCGCGGAGGGCCGGAGGCTATATCTATTGTCTATTTAAACATTCGCGGAATTTACATAGTTATCCATAATAATGATATGTCACGAGTTACTAATAACCACTAATCACCTATTCACCCAGTATGTTCATCCTTTGTCCTTCATGCCCAGTGAAAAAACTTACAACACAGGACAATCTAAGAAGTTGTAATTATAAAATACTATAATACAAAGCAGATCCAGCTAGCCAGATATACATCATTAATGTAATGTTTATTACCATTCACATTTTACGAAGAGAAAAGAAATAGTCAGAGCAGAAAAGGTCATGTGAACGTAGTAATGGCAGTCTGAGTCTGACAAATTCTCTTAATCACAAATTTAAATGTAATTTTCTTCGTTAAAAAATATTAAGCATGTGTCAAAGTACAAGGTAATGCACTTAAATTACAAAAGATTCCCCAGAAAGTGGTGACTATAGTTGATTTGTCATTTTACTGAGGGGCTTAAAACACTGCATTAGCGCCAAGAAAGAAAGATCACGGGTGAAGAAGAAAGAGGTCTTACCATGAAATAAGGAAAGGCTCGTCCAAGCTGTTATACACGTTGATAATAAGATTGTCATTTGTGACCGAATGGATGTCCGGGCCTGGAAATTGCCCGTTTATCAGAATACCCTGTAACAAAGGAACACAACCCAGATAGAGAAATGAACTGATACTGAATAGTAAAAATCAATCTGAGTAAATCAAATATGTAAATAAGAATGTATGAATTATTTTGTGAACTAACCCGTTGACGAACACCGAGAGGATATATGTCGCCATAAGTGACATTCCAGTCGAAGAACTTGTAAGGATCTTCAGCTTTAACAATGACAGAAAGGGAGACTGTGATGCAAAGGAAGACAGAAAGTGTGGCACCGACCGCTAAGTTTAGCGGCATTTTGATGGGAAACACAAGAGTGGCGGAAGAGAGAAGCAGTGAGTTTTAAAAATGGAAAAGAAGTTAAGAGGCAAATAGTGAATGATGATGGGTGATGGCACGTATTTAAGTACAAAACAGACTGCAGAGGATACGTGTGAGGTGCATAAGCCATAACAGGAAAATAAAAACATAAAGGGCAGAAAAATGAGATGGGAAATTGGAAAAAAAATAAAGAGAAAGAAAATGAGCGTCGGTGGTGGGGCCAAGACAATAAGCTTAACACTATTGACGCTATTTTTATTTTCTGTGTGTAAGTATCTTATTTTGTCTCCCACATGGGTTGGTTGTTGCTGCGTAATCGTGTGGCCTTTGCGCTATCCTGGATTTTCATATTTTGAGTTCTGGAAATTTGACATTAATAATGAAGAAAGGAGAAGAA
The DNA here is from genome assembly GCA_035590515.1 of Trichilia minutiflora. Classification (NCBI taxonomy): domain Eukaryota; kingdom Viridiplantae; phylum Streptophyta; class Magnoliopsida; order Sapindales; family Meliaceae; genus Trichilia; species Trichilia minutiflora. The sequence continues at coordinate 1,277,564 of JAVXUL010000002.1, read as the reverse complement.
GAAAATGCATGTGAAGAATTTTAACTCGAGGCCCCATTCAAATAAATGAGAGACCTAAAATTTCTTAAACGCTTTTACTAGGTTAGTTGTTTCAATAAAATCAAATTATTGTTTTGCTTTGTGCTTAGGTTAACTTTTGAAATTCTCCCCTCCTCTTTCTTCTTCTTCTTCGAGTGAAAAAAAAAATTGTTTTTGAAACCGCACCCACTTTAAGCCTATAACAAGTGCATGAAACTCGAGAAGTCTCTTACTTGGAAGGCATTCATTACACTTATTAGCTAACAAATGGTAACATAGTGTCGAGAAATACTCGCTGTACACATTCCCGACGCCATCCGCGTGTAAATATGTAATATACGAACCAATTCACTAAATATGCCAGCAGCAATAATCTGAAGGTGGGTTTAATTATTTTTATCTGGGTTCCTAATTCCTTCCTTTTGTGACGTAAGTTTACTTATTGCCTTGTATGTCACTGTAAATCTTATTTGCTTCAGAATGGTCTATACTATCTTATGATTTGTGGTAATAATAGAATCTCTTACCTTATTTGTCACTGCCATAATGTTGTGCCGAAATCGGACGCGTCTTCATCATGTTCCTCATCGATTGCGAGAATTAACAAGTTAGGTGTATGAGTATGGTGTATGGACCTATATTGAATCTTAGCGTTGGCATAATTAATTTTAAATATAATTTTAAAGAAAAACTTATGAGAAGATGAATAATCATTCTCACGCATTACAATGTTCTGAAAACAGCACATGAATTGTGTCGTGACTCGATGTTGAAAGAAAGATGGCACATGTGTGAGCAATATTTCCGATAGTTATTATTGAAACTTATTTTATGAAAGAAAATGTCAAACTATACAGTAAACATCGACTCCCTATGAAATAGTAATAGTATTCTATTTTTGTCGTTATGACTCCGTTTTTGTAATTTTCTTTTATATTTAAAAAATTTTAACCTACCAAATCAAATATAAATTTATAATTTTTTTTATACATAAAAAATTTTAATTTATCAAATCAAATATAAATATCAATCGAATTAGTCTATTATTATTTATTAAAAAGATAATTCAGATAAAATTCATAATCTAATTTTTTAAACATTTTATAAAAAAAATCTTGATACAAAATCAAATCTGAAATTAAAATTTACAAGGTTAATCCTCATCGTCATATCATCCCCAAAGAGATTCCATTATCATACTTATTAACCCCCATTATTTAAAAGCAACAATAAAAATCCTCACAGGTTACATTTGTAGGTTCTTCGTTCTCTATGAAGCTTGTAAACAATTGAATAACTTTTATAATTTCGTTTGAAAAAAAAAAATTTGATTTTTCCTTACAATCAAATTTTGATCCGATTTATAATATGTTTTGTCACAATTAGAATCATTATTGATCCTCTGTTTATGTTAACAAGTTCAAATCTCCTATCATTATTAGAGATGAGATTACTAAGCGAAATGGACGTGACTAGATATAGAATGGCTCCATCAAAATATAATAGATTACCCTTTGGCAACTCAAATTTTAAATCTTAATTCTTTTACAATAATGTAAAAAATTAACATAATATTCATATATTATATAATTACAAAAATATAAAATTTAAAATTATTTATTATATTTTTTAATTATATAATAAATATCACATTATTTAAAATAAAAATTTAACAATGGACCACACAGTCTCCATAAAAGATGTATGGAGAGATCTTCAGAAATTTCACCATCGAATGCGATTCCTATTTAATTTTAAGAATCCATCATGACCAAAAAAATTAATGAAAAATTGACATTAATAACCGTTTCTTCCTCTTAATTTCAAAAATAACTATATCTATTTTTTTTTATTTTAATAATAATATAATATTTGAATAAATTTATCAACACAATCTTTGTATATTAATTTTCAGAGTTATAATTTAAATTAATTTTATAACAAATTTAATTAATTTTAAAAATAATAATTTAAAATGAATTTAATAGTTATATTTTAATTGATTTTAAAAATAAAAATATAATTAAATTCAAGAGTGACAGTTTCTTTTTGACGTTATTTTTTTATAAATATATTTTAATAAAAAATACTTATTTATAATTAATTTATTATTTTTTATATTTAAATTATTACATAATATCTAAACTTTGGTATGTTACTCATTTCTTTAAAAAATTCTTAAAATTTATGCGGAAATGAGAGAAAACCAGAGAAATAAAAGTTGTAGAAACGAGGGATTATAAGGATAAAAATGATCAAATATTATATTTTTAATTAAATTTAAAAAATATTTTTAAATACAATTATTTTTAGAATCAAGGACAAAAAATTAATTACTGACGTCAATTTTGAAGGTTAAATTTGAAACATATGCTAAAACTGGTGGTGAGATCAAATCAACTCAAAAAAATATAGAGTTTTAAATCGACAGCCAAGTTTTTAAATGAATGTAAATTGCTAGTGGCATTGGCGTCCACGAGAAGCTGAGACATAAGAGTCTGTAAAGCACGTGCAATTACATATTGGCTAACATCTAATAGATTTGGTCCCAGACAACCTATAACGCGGCATTTCGAAGAAAGGGACGCGTTTGAAAGTAAAATTTCAAATGCAAAACTAATAACGAGCAAACTAATTGACATCTATAGTAACCATCACCATAAACGTCGACAGATTAGTTGGGTCAGACCGCAAAGAGCGGTCACGTTAATCTTTACAAGCTGGAAACTACAAATCTTCGTAATCATATATAAATAGCTGATAAGGATAAATATTGATCACTCCCTGCACGAAGATCAGCAAGGCCGTAAAATCTTCGGTCCTCGTGACACCTTCAATCATAACCAAGAATTAGAATAACAGTTCTCATGAGAACATCAATGGATGGACCAAAGATTGCTCACAGGGTTCTATCGTGACAATCTAAATCCAGGTAATTGGAATCTAGAACATGCCATTAATATCCTCATTTCTTAAGTCAATAACTTACTATACACCTGGAAAGATGATAAAAAACTACAAAACTGTCTATCAATCATTCATCATAATGTGACTAAAAGAAGAGAGTGAGAGCTGAAAAAGTCGAAAATCCACAGATCCATGGCTTGAGGAAGCCAATTTGCTACTTTGTTTGACCAGCCACTCAAGAGGGATTTAAGGGTGTTAGACAAACTAATGTGAGTAGAGGCAATGGCTTTCACAACAGCAGTCTCCAAATCCCACTAGATTCAGATTGAGCTTAAATTAGGTTGAGAAGTAGCATCCAGTGGAATCTGACTGAATATACGCCTCATCCAACCAAGCCTGAATTGGCCAATGATCGATCATCATATATTGCATAAAAGGTTCGTTGCCAGGCAGCAGCGAGAACAGATGGATGAACCAGGCAATAACCAAACCACCACACAGAACCTTCAATTCACAATCCAATTAATCTTAGTCTAGAAACTGGTTACTATGGCGGTCTAATTATGCTCAAACTACAATTTGCATTGACTGGCTTCTTCTTCTTCTTCTTCTCTTTCTTTCTTTCTTTCTTTCTTTCTTTCTTCTTCTTCTTTTATTTTTTTATTTTTTTTATTTTATGCTCTTAAACAATAAACCAACTTTGGGGTTTGCAGACCTAAGTCCAATATCGAAATAATACAAACATGGTTCCTAGAGTTAACCCTATCCAAGACAAACGTCCATTGGTAAGATCAAATTGAAACATAATAAACCAACAGAAACTCCAAAATCCCCATCATAAGAAAAATCAATAAGAAACGAGAATCCAAGATTGACCATCAGCCAACATATATTCACATCAGAGGTAATATTTCTTGACCACAAGGGGAAGCATGTACAAATCCTTTACAAATTCATATGGTAAGCTAAATGGAAAGAATAAAAAATATGGTAAAAAGAAAAGGATAGAAGGCAGATCATTTCTCCCTATTTGGTGGGAGAGAAAAGAAGGGGGACTGTTTTTTTGACATTCGTCTACCACAAAATTTGATCATTCCCTACATTTATGCTCAAGACTAAAGTGTGACAGATGCGAAACAAATGAAGACACCATTCAATCAAGAAAATTAATTGTGTTTTACTCTGTCATAGACTGTAGTACAATGATCATGCTAGCATACAACAGTTTGGCATAGAGTCACAACCCTTCCAAGCTAAGTAACTCTTAACTAACTAGTCATCTTCACAAACAAACAAACAACCATTTTCTTTCTCCAAAAACAGCCCCAAAATAGAATAAGAGAAATGATAATTCGAAACTCATATTAAAAACCTGTAATTCAAAATATATAAACACCAAATCCTCAAGAACAAATGAAAATAGAATTCAGAAATATTCTAAATTCACAAGCAAGGGAGCAAATTTGGCTCAGTTCAGCTCATATCAGGATCAATTAAGTCAAGAAGAAAAATAAGCAAGCATAAGCAACTTCAAAGAGAGAAAAAGAAAAGATTTCACTTCTTTTATTACTAATCCAGAGACAATAATGACCATAAACTTTATCTGTTGTAAATATCAAATACACAAATAACAATACCAAAGAACTCACTCAAAAATGCCTCTGTTTGAATCAATTGTCCTCGCCGAAGAGAACACAGAGACGAGAAGCGAATAGACCGGTGTGTTCAATAGAGGCTTCATGAAGAAGGCTCTGCTTGATGTTGTTCATGCGATTGGTTAAGGACTCTTGCTCTTCTTTGAAAGCTGACATGTCCTCCTGAAGGTTGTGTATACGGTACTTTTGGCCCAATGATCTAATGCTCAACAACAATATACCAGTCATAGTAAAGAATTGAATGAAGCTGTGTTTGTTTTTCTTTGCGTTTGCTATAAACCCTGACGGCTTTTTAGGGTTTTGGATGGTGCTGACCGCTGAGCTCGGTGTTGCTGAGGACGCCATTGTGAATTAAGTGGAAAATGAAATGCCACGAAATATACAGGCATAAGGACTCTCTGCACCTAGTGTGGCTGACCAGCCATATAGGGGAATCGTCTACATCTTCCCGACACGTTTTCGTATTTTGAACCTAATGTAATTCGCTTGATAAAGCTTTTCTTTAGTGTCATCCACCCATCTCAACCTCAATCATAAGATAAAGAAAAAGAGCCTATTCCAATATGAACCCAGTAGTATAATACAATTCGAAAATATATGCTATACTAGTATGAAATACTCCACTATAAAACTAATTTTGTGCAAGTGATTTTTTACTGTTAACAATTAAATGTTCAAATTAAATAAACCAAAATAATAAAAATATGTCCATAACTTAAATTCCATTCATGATGTCTATATAACTTGTATTATGTAAATTTAAAATTAATTATAAAAAGACAATAATTCTTTCAATAAATATTGTAGCCACAGCTAACAATTAATGTTACAAAGATTAACTACCCATGTACCACGAATAAGAAGTTTCTTCTTCCTATATTTTGTTACTTCAAAACAAAAATAAGCCAATTTCCGTTGTCTGCCAGTTTGTTTTCTCCCGGCAACTCTATTTCTCTTGTTCTGACATCCATTGCTCGTTCTCATCCCATTAAGTGCAATTACTCAGCATTCAATGAAGAAAAACCAACTGATTAAACACGTTTTAGTGGGCAATATATGAAGAAACTGTATACAAATTCCAAGCGTCTGCATAAATTCTGCATTTAAAAATCCAGAGTTCCACATTGTTTACTCTCAATACTTTATATTCCATTATTTTATTTCAATTACTTTTTACGATTACTGTTGTGGCCTCGACTCCGCTCAATTCCCAGCTTAGGCAAACCTCGATTGAGTCCTTCTAGAAGAACACAAGCTTTGCACCATTTCTGCATATTAAGAATCAATAGGAAGATTAGCAGCCTATTCATGGGATTTCGGAGCTGGAAATGGTCTAATGAATGGGTGCTTTGAATCATTGTTATGGTATATTAATTGCTGATTCTAGTTCATTGATATCTCGATTCTCAAGTAGAGTTATAGAAAATCTCACCTGGCCAGAAATGTAGCCACAGCGTTCACACGTCCCCTGCTCTGGCATTTTTGTTGAAGTGGAAATTCTGAACTTCCTACCTGACTTAATGATGTCAAGTATGGCCCTACGTCTGCATTAACAATCCATAATAATGAAAATTTTAAATGCACTATACATGATGGTTCAGCAGAGAATCGAATTGAAGAGAAAAATGTCTCAAAGAAGTCACCTTATTCTCTCCAAATCTTTAATAAACTCACGAGCAAAACCACGATAAGCATTTGAAGAATAAATGCCTGCAATTTCAACAACAGCACTGTGAATTTTATTGACAGATAATAGAACCCCATTACATAACCTAGAAATAGAAAAGCTAATTTGTAAATTGTAAAGTAAGTGTAATGATATGATGTTCTAACGATTCACTAAGTCTACAGTGGAAATAATAAGACCGCAGAAGGTAACCTATAGAATATGAAAAATGAAAACAAAGGATTAGACAGGAATGGGAAAATGGACAATTACATTCAGTGTAGTAGTAGTTCAGCTTTTTGAAATAAGCATACGTGAACATCTGATTAAGGTTTCACAACTTAAGTAATGAACAATAAAATATATACACAATCGAATACGTCCATGACAACTGAGCTTTCCATTTACAAGGATATATCACAATTTCTTTCTCGTAGGTATACTTGAAAGGTTTGCACCTTGGAATTGGTCCATCTTCACCAGTTGTTATCCTTGTACTCTACTTAATCTAAAAATTGCAGCAAGAAATTAGATTACCGAAAAATAGAAAGAGAAACTGAAAGAGAAGCCTCATTTGACAATTCATTACCTAGCAATATCACCTTGTAGTATGTTCAAGAGAACCGTTTCCGCAATATCATCAGCATTATGTCCAGTAGCAATCTTGTCTACTTTCAACGATGAACCACCTCGATCAAGGGCCTAGAAGAAAATCAACAGTTGTATCAGCTCAATGTATCTTAATCCTAAGATTATGAAAACCTTGAAAAGTTGCAACCCAGCCATACTTAGTATATTCTAAGACAATTCAAATAAACACACAGATTGTAATCCTGTGACACAATATGATGCGGATGTAGGTAACTAAATAATTTCAATGCCAACAACTTTCTGGAAACAGAAAATATGGAAATCGGTTGCCATACTTGGCGGCGGAAAACACCACAAAACGTGCAATTATTCTTTAAACCGATCACCCTCACTATTTCATCCATCGTCCATCCATATAAATCCTTGTACGAAACAATCTTCAGAGGTAGACCATACTGGAGCAAAAATAAAGTACAAAAATGTAATGATAGCACAAAGTAAACTCATTTAAACTCTCACAGGTTAGAAATTGAATTTTAAAAGAATGAGAACAAGCAGAAATCACTTTAATAAAATTAAAAAGAAAAAAAAAATTCTCTTACAATTAACGCTTAAGAAAAAGAAAATTCCCTACCTGAATTTCATTCCTTTTGACAGTTTCAAGTGAGTCATCTCTGTACCCTGTAATGCCTTCGTCAATTGACAAAAGAAAAGATCCAGACCATAATTGTGACGTCGGTTAAGCTCTGATAACACATAAGCAAGCACTGTGGAATCTGCAAACAAAAATGACCATAGTTGACACATATCAAAGAGTGGACAAGAATCAATGAAATTTTAGATTGCACTATCATCAACATGAAAAAAAAATGAAAAAGAAAAAGAAAGAGAAAAAGGTCAACTCAACCTATAATCAGTACGATATCATTACCAAGCAAGACCATTTACCTTTTCCACGGGACGCGCCAATGGCAATACGCTCACCAGGCTTGAATAGATGGTTTTCCACAACGACCTGGTGAATCTCCTCCTCAAATACTTCATAGAAACACTCCCTACATATCTTTTAGAAAGCACAAGATTAGTCTACCAAATCTATCACCCACTTTCAAACCTTTTTTTTTTTTTTTTACTTTTGATAATTTCTTATTCTAGAAGGAGAAAATTAGAACGTTCAATGCCAAACAACAAATT
>JAVXUL010000002.1:1232897-1269433 GCA_035590515.1 Trichilia minutiflora | reverse complement strand
TTGATTCTTGGAGGTTTCATGCTTTTGGGACTTAATCTTCATCAAACTAAAGGCTAAAGGTTAGCTTATACATTTTGTTTTGAAGATTATGGAAGTGTGGAATAATTAGCATGTTAAAATGTGATTAATGTTCTAATTAATTTCTAATTTTTTAACAACATCTTCGTCAATAGAGTCGTCCGTTCCCAAAAATAGGACACAAAAGAAATATAACTCATTTTGCTTGTAATAAATCTGCTGTTCAACACAAAAATACATTCATTATAAAAGATTTGTTCTTATCAGCTACTTTGTTTTTGTTTTTGCACAAAATCGATTTTGTTAAGAGACTTGGACAGAATATTAACAGCTAGATTTTCGGCAGGCCTCTTTCATGCCATTGATTATACTAGCAGCAAGACTATGTCATGAAAGCATGGAACAACCATGTTTGCGACTGATTTCTGTATCCAATTAAGCTAATAGGTGGTGGTTTGACTCAGCTCTTTGGTGTCCCCAAGGGCAGATTTGGTAACTTGGCAGCATTGACAATCGTGTGCAACCTAACCTAGCTCATCGTTGTCATTGCTAATATATCCTGGGGTCTTCTTCCCCAGGATATATACTTCTAATCTGTTTCCAAGGAGAGTGAATCTATTCTATATAGGTGAAATTTAATGCAAATCTCTGTGCATCATTGTACAGTGACTGAGCCTTACTGTAAATTATTTGGGCGATAGATAGAGTAAGGGATGATGCTTTGAAATAACCTATTCTTTCAATGCTAACGGTTATCAAAAGTTGAACCCCGTATTTTCGCTATCCTAACCACTGGGCTCATTTTACATGTGTATGTGATCCAGAGTTTTCAGTTTTGAGTATCTGACACATCTGTAGACAAAGCCGTAGTAATGAAATATGTAGCGATGTATGAATTCCACGTCGCAGCCAAGTTGTGGGCATGAGTCAGTATGAATACGATTGCCCCTCGTCGATCAAGTGTGGGTTATTGACGATCCTTCGTCCATAGGAATTTTAAAATTTTTTTGGTCCACTGCCAATTCTAGAATATTTATTTATATTTCGTTACGTACATTTTCTTCATCTGTGGTCAGAATTTTACGTAGGCGGGTTCATTGAAAAACCAGAATCATCATTCTGCACACTCTCCCCTGAAGATGTGTATATATAAACTATATAAATAAATTATAAATTTTTCCTTTCCCTCATTATCTATTGATTTAGTTCATATGTATGATTTATGGCTGTTCTGAGACCAAATGTTTGTTCACTATTTGTATTGAGGACATAGCACGACATCGTTTCCACATTGTAGTCCTCCACCCTTGTTGATTTAAGATTTGAGAGCAAGAAGTGTGGGTAAGAGAGAGACATCTGAGTCCATGATCCGAGTTTCCATTTCCAAGTGCGAGCCTCATGGCCATGGAACCTATCACGATGATTGTGCATTGCACGTGGGAGGGTCCTACCAACTTATTCATTGCGTTGTCACTTGCCATACTGATACGACTTTTTCTGCTGCTGCTTTCTTTCTTTATTATTGTTTTCAGTTTCACCCAGAAAACTGAATATTGGTCGTTTTTCCGTCACTGCACTCACGGACGCAGCCAGAAATTTATAATATTAGGAGTTAAAAATAAAATAAAATAAATAAAATCATGTTATTTAAAAAAAATTTACCATAAAATATATCATAATTCATTATTTCATATAAAACATAAATAAAATCATATTTCTAACATCTTAAAGTATTTAAATATTTAAATTTTAATAAACAATTTAAAATAAATGAAAGTGAATTAAAAAGAATTCACTCACAATTTTAGGAGAGTATGCAGTCCCTACTACTCTTTATAATGTATCGACTCTTCTTTTTCGATATTCGCGTTTAATTACGTAAATAATAACATACATATTATTATTTATACCTATTATTTTGAATTTACAATTTCAACAATATAATTATATTTATAATTACTCTATGCCCTAATAAACGTAATTTAAGTTGAATTCTTATAATTAAATCAAAAGTTAACGGATGAACAATAATTTTAGAATTCTAAATTTATTAATATACAAAATTAAAATATAAATGGGGTGAAAAATCTTATCAATTAATAATTAAAGTCTTTGGAGAACTTGAATTTGCCTTAATTCTAAAAAACCTTAAATTTCATTCACAAACCCTAATTTTTCACTTTCAAATTTTTATATAAATCATAAAATTGAAGTTATTAGAACGACGAGGAAGTCAAACTATGAAAATTTATATAAAAAAAATTGAATATAGGACATGAGAGAAGAATTAAAAATAAAAAAAATCAAAAAGTGGAGATTGAATATTAGAGAGAAGCCCATGATAAAAAAAAAGATACGGAAAGAGAATTTTTTTTTTTATTATTTTATCTTATTTATAAATCTAATAAAATTATAATATTAATTTTAAATAAAAAATAAATATTTTATTTATTTTAAAAATCTAAAAAAAATATTTTTATTTATTATTATTTTTTTTTTTCAAAATTCATGATCCGCCATTATGAACGTGGCTCCGCCACTGGGTACAAAAGTAATTAATTTAAAATATGATTTCAAAGGAAAAAAAAAAAAAAAAGAAAGGGTAAAAATAATGAGAAGTGAATAACCATTCTCACGCATTACAATGCTCTGAAAAAAGCACGTGAACTGTATTGCGACTTCTGCCATTGAATCTGATCAATTTAGTAAAAACATGATGGGACGTGTAAACAATATTCCCACATATAAATTTGATTTCTTATAGGAACTTGATTATTTTAAGGGACAAAATGTCAAAATATAGAGTAACTGAGTACACGCACACTCTCTATGCAATAGTTGGTACTAGTAGTAGTATTTTATTCTGGTCCGTGTGACACCATTGTCATACTTGTTACCCCCCATTGTTTAAAAGCAGAATTAAGAATTCCCCGAGTTATGTTTGGAGGTTCTTCGCTCTTTCCTACGAAGCTCGTAAACTCGTTTAAAGTATCTGAGTAGAAAAGAGGTTTAACAATAAACGCTGAGGTAAAAGACAATTGAATAACTTTTATAATTCTGTTTTGAGAAAACAAAAATGGAAATTGAATTTTCCTAATGCTTTTACAATCAAACCCTGATCCGGTTTATAATCTGTCACGAGTAATGAGTCAAACAATCAAAGTTTTTGTCACACTTTGAATCGTTACTGCTCCTCTGTTTATGTTAACAAGTTCAAATCTCCTATCATTATTAGAGATGAGATAAATTATTTTTACCTAGCAATGAAATGAGATGATTAGACAAAGAATGGTCCCTCCAAAATACAATAATCATCACTTGTCATACTTTTGCTTCGGCAACAAACATCTTTTGTTGGCTTTAGTGAACTGGAAACAACATGTATTGGACCAAAACGAGTCCATTTCTTACACCCTCCTCCATCTCCATAAAGATGGGTGGAGAGATACTGAGAAATTTCGTCATCCAAGCAATTCCTATTTAATTTTAAGAATACATTAGCCAAAATTGTTAATTCGACTTTTACATAACAGCTAGCATCAGCACAAAACGCCGATTCGAAACATATCCTAAAACTGGTGGAGAGGTCAATTCAACTGAAAGAAATTGAGTTTTAAATTTGTATGAATGTAAATTGCTGGTGGCATTGGCATCCATATGAAGCGTCCCTACATGGGATGAACGAGTCTGTAAAGCACATGCTATCATTACATACTGTTTAACATCTAATTTGGCGTCTAATTCAAAATAGTCAGATTTTGGTGCCAAACTACCTATAACGAGGCAATTCAAACAAAGGGACCCATCCCAATAATAGAATCATTTAATCACGCATTTGAAAGTAAAATTTCAAATGCAAAACCAATAATGAACAGACCAATTGATGTGTAGAGCAGGCATCACTATAAACATCGACCTATTAGACGGGCCAGACCCCACAAAATGGGCATGTTACTCTTTACAACCTGGAAACTAGTAATCTTCATAATCATATATAAACAGTATTAAGGATAATTATGGATAACTATAGCATCCCTGCAGGAAGACCGGCAAGGCTATAAAATTTTCAGTCCGCGTGACAACTTCAATTCATAACCAAGAATTAGAATGACAATCAGGACAACAACAGATGGATAGTGATACAGCAACCAAAGGTTCAAGCAAACAAATTTAAATAGGCCAAAGATTGCTCACAGGGTTTTACTGTGACAATCTAAATCCAAGTAATTGGAATATAGAGCATGCTTAGTACACTAATATCCTCAACTTTTAAGATATAAACCTACCACACATCTGGAGAGAGAAATAACAATCATTCATCATAATGTGAATAAAAGGAGAAGAGTGAGAGCTGAAAAAGTCAGAAGTTCAGAGATGAAGCCACAGAACCATTGGTTGAGGAAGCCAATTTGCTATTTGTTTGACCAGCCACTCTGAAAGGGATTTAATGGTGTTAGACAAACTCATGTGAGTAGAGGCAATGGCTTTCATCACAACACAGTCTCCAAATCTTACTAGATTGAGGTTGAGCTTAAATTAGGTCGAGAAGTAGCATCTAAAAGAATCTGACTGAATATACTCCTCATGCAACCAAGCTTGAATTGCCCAATGATCGATCATCATATATGGCATAAAAGGTTGGATGCCAGTAACCAGCAAGAACAGATGGATAAATCTAGGCTAGAAGCAAACGACCACACAGAAGCTTCAATTCATAATTCAATCAATCTTAGTCTAGACCTATGGTACCTATTGTGGTTTGATTATGCTCAAAAGAATCAAGATACAATTTGCACTGACTGGCAATTTGCACTGACTGGCTTTGTCTTCTATATGTTATGCTCAAAAACAATAAACCAACTTCAGAGTTTGCAGAACAAAGTCCAATGCCGAAATAATGTAAACATGATTCCTAGAGTTTACCATAACCAAGACAAACATCCATTAATACAATCAAATTGGAACATCATAAACAACAGACACTCCAAAATCCCCATCATAAGAAAAATCAATAAGAAACTAGAATCTAAGATCACATCAGCCAACATTCATTCACATCAGAGGTAATATTTCTTGACCAAAGGAAAGTATGTCCAAAATCTTTAAAATTTCATATGGTAAGTTCAAATAGAAAGAATAAAAAATATGATAAAAAGAAAATGGTAGAAGGCACACCATTTCTCCTTGTTTGGTGGCAAACAGAAGAAGGGGGAATTTTTTTTTTTTTACACTCTTCTACCACAAAATTTGGTCATTTCCTACATTTGTGCTGAAGACTAAAATGTGACAGATGCAAAACAAGTGAAGACCATTGAATCGAGAAAATTAATTATGCTTTTACTATGTCATAGACTATTGTACAATGATCATGCTAGTATACAATAGTATGCTATAAAGTCACGAATCCTTCCATGCTAAATCATTCAACTGACTAGTCATCTTCACAAACAAACAACAAGCACCCAGTTTCCTGTCTCCAGAAACAGCCCTAAAATAGAACGAGACATGATAATCTGAAATGAATATTCAAAATTCGTACCGCTAACCTTGAATCCGAAATACAAAAGCAGCAAATCCTCAAGAACAAATAAAAATAGAATTCGGAAATATTCTAAGTTCACGAGCAATTCAGCGAATTTGGTTCAGTTCAGTTCATATCAGGATCAACTAAGTCAAGAAGCTTAAATAAGTAAGCGTAAGTAACTTCAAAGAGAGACCAAAAAAGATTTCACTTCTTTTATTACTAATCCAGAGACACTTAATAATAACCATAAACTCCATCTGTTGTAAATATCAAATACAAAAACAACAATACCAAAGAACTCACTCAAAAATGGCCTCTGTTTGAATCAATTGTCCTTTCCAAAGAGAACGCGGAGACGAGAAGCAAATAGACCCGTGCGTTCAAGAGAGGCTTCGTGAAGAAGGCTCCGCTTGATGTTGTTCATGCGGTTGGTTAAGGATTCTTGCTCTTCTTTGAGAGCTGACATGTCCTCCTGAAGGTCGTGGATACGGTACTTCTGGCCCAATGATCTCACGCTCAACAACAATATACCAGTCATTGCAAAGAATTGAATGAAGCTGTGTTTGTTCTTCTTCGCGTTTGCTATAAACCCTAAAGGCTTTTTAGGATTTTGGATGGTGCTGCCGGCTGAGCTCGGTGTTGCTGAGGATGACATTGTGAATTAAGGGAAAACTGTTCGCCGCTAGTGTGGCTGACTGGCTGTAGCATGGAATTCTGTACATTTTCCCCGTTTATGTACTTTCTTGTGCAAAACAAAACTTACCATTTAGAATGCAAATCTTAAATATATATATTTTTATTTTAATTCTATGAAGCACAACACTTAAAATTAGAATGCAAATCTTAAATATTTTTTTGATTTTAATTCTATGAAGCACAAAACTTAAAATTATAAAGCAAAACTTAAAAAACTTTTTATGTTTATTTTAAATTTTAATAATGTAAAACTTAAAAAAATTTATATTATTTCAATTTTTATGTTTTAAATTTTAAGTTTTGCATCATTTTAATTTTTATATTTTAATATAGTAGATTTCAAAATTACCTTACACAATATATCAATACATTAATATATTATAGTCATTCCCATGTAATTTGTTTTATAAAGTTAATTTTGTGTGAGTAACAAAAAAAACTTTTTACTGTTAAAAATAAATATTTAAAGTAAACAAACCAAGAAATAACAATATCTTAAAAATTTTAATTCCATTCATAATGCCTCTATAACTCGATTTTTGTGTAAATCTAAAATTAATGAGAAATTGATCAAAACGACCATATTTTGGTCCTGATTTATTAAAAAAAACATGTAAAATTTTTTTAAATTAAATCAAAACCTTTTTTTTTTTTTACGAAATTAACTTTGTAACAAAAAAATTTCAAATTCTAAGCCAAAACCTTTTTAAATTTCGAATGCAAGACATTTGTCACAGTAGAATGGAACTTGTAATTTTTTAATGTGTATAATATCATTATCACAACTTAAAAAGTGATTTGATGATGCTATGCCCAAATTGGTATCATCTATCGTAAATATGTATATATTTAAAAATACAAAAATTCAACCATATATTTAGTCTAATAAAATATAAACCTATATTTAAAATAAAAATATATGACTTTCAAAATTAATTAAATTATTAATTGTAAAATAAGTTAAAATCCTATTTTAAAATGAGTTAAATTCTATTTTTAAAATTAATTAAAATTTATTTTTAAAATCAACTAAATCTTATTTTTGAAATCACTTAAATCATATTTTCAAAATCAATTAAATTCTACTTTTAAAATCAATTAATTTTTTTCTTTTAATATTAGTTAAACCCTACTTTTACAGTTAGTTAAATTCTTACTTTCATAACCAATTAAATCTCCTTTCCACACATATTTTGAAAATGTCAAATAATTTTCAATGATAATTTTTTAATTAAAAAATATCTTATTTATAATCAATATTATTTTATTTTTCACATTTGAAATATAATACAATATCTAAACTAACATACAACCAAATTAAAATAGTTAAAATAAATGACATAGACTCATATATTTGAAAAATAATACTGCCTAATTGGTCTGAATCAACGATTTTGGGCTCATTTGATAAACCAAAAAAAAAAGAAATATATTTAAATTATTAACACAAATGAGTTGGTGTGGA
Organism: Trichilia minutiflora; assembly: GCA_035590515.1. NCBI lineage: Eukaryota > Viridiplantae > Streptophyta > Magnoliopsida > Sapindales > Meliaceae > Trichilia > Trichilia minutiflora. Next base: position 1,261,730 of record JAVXUL010000002.1, on the reverse strand, counting down.
CTGATTTTATAGTTCATAAGTGATGGAATTGGTCTGAAATCAAAAAATAAATAGTGACAGACAAATTCAAACCGGTTTTGATTTAAAAACTATTTTAGCTTATTTTTTTATTTTAATTTTGGATAAATTATCGATTTAACACTATAATTCATAATAATAACGGACCTAGACAATTCTAAACCAATTACGTGTCAGACTATCGATTTTTCATATCTAAAACAGGCCCGACCTCTTTATATAAAACCAAAACCGATCTAGCTCGTATGAATAATTTATCAATCAGATTCAAACCCAACCTGCTAGACATGACTATTCAGAAGTTTATAAAATCTGTTTAGATTAATTAAGTTGTATACTGCCGATTGAGATGTATTATCACTTGTTGAAAAATATTACCGTAAAAGCGAAAAGTGAGAATTCTAAAAGTTATATTTATTTAGGCTCATAGTGTTATTTTTATCAAAAAAATATTTTTCAGGTTAAATGGGTAGAAATTTAGTCATTTCTGTTAATTTCCTAAAATTAATTATCACAAGCCAAAAATTCTTACAACAAAACTGTAGCAACAAATATCAATTAATACTACAAAGATTAACTTCCCTCGTAGCCACGAATAAGAAGTTTCTTTATACTATCTTTTGTTACTTCAAAACAAAAATAAGCCAATTTCCGTTGTCTGCCATTTTGTTTTCTCCTGGCAATTCTATTTCTCTTTTTCTGACCTCCATGGCTCTTTCTCACATCCTATTGTATGCAATTATTCAGCATTCCACGAAGAGAAACCAACAACTTAGACACTTTTTAGTGGGTAATATATGAAGAAACTGCATACGAATTCCAAGCATCTGCATAGTCTCCATTCAAAAATCCAAAGTTCCACATTGTTTACTCTCTATACTTTTTGTTCCGTTATTTTGTTTCAATTCCTTTTTACGATCACTGTTGTGGCCTCGACTCCGCCCAATTCCCAGCTTAGGCAAACCTCGATTGAGTCCTTCCAGAAGAACACAAGCTTTGCACCATTGCTGTGCATTAAGAATCAAGAGATAATTTAGCCACAGCGTTCTTCATGGGATTTTGGATCTGGAAATGGTCTAATGAATAGATAATTTTAATCATTATGCTGGGTATATTAATTGCTTATCAAAGTTCATGGATATCTCAGTTCTCAAGGAGAGTTATAGCAAATATCACCTGGCTAGAAATGTAGCCACAGCGTTCACACTTCCCCTGCTCTGGCATTTTTATTGAAGTGGAAATTCTGAAGTTCTCACCTGACTTAATGATATCAAGTATGGCCCTAGGTCTGCATTAACAATCCATAATAGCGAAAAATTTAAATGTACTATACATGATGGTTCAGCAGAGAATAGAGTTGAAGAAAAAAAAAAAGGCCCATCACTTTGTCTCATAGAAGTCACCTTATTCTCTCCAAATCTTTAATAAACTCGCGAGCAAAACCACGATAAGCATTTGGGGAATAAACGCCTGCAATTTCAACAATAGCACTGTGAATTTTATTGACAGATAATAGAACCCAATTACATAACTTAGAAATAGAAAGCTAAATCATAAGTTGTAATGTAAGTGCAATGTTACTATGTTCTAAGGATTCACTATCTACGGTGGAAATAATAAGACCACAGAAGGTAGACTATAGAAAATGAAAAACACAAACAAAGCATTAGACAGGAACGGGAAAATGAACAATTACATTCAGTGGAGAAGTAGTCCAGCTTCTTGAAATAAGCATACGTAAGCAGCTGGTTAAGGTTTCACAAATTAAGCAATGAACAATAAAATATATACATTATCAAATACTTCCACGATAACTGATCTTTCCAGTTACAAGGATATATCACAATTTCTTTCTCGTAAGTGTACTTGAAAGGTTTGCATCTTGGAATTGGTCCATCTTCACCAGTTGTTATCAATGTACATCTACTCAATCTAAAAATTGCAGCAAGAATTTAGTTTCCTGCAAAATAGAAAGAGAAACTGAAGGAGAAACTTCATTTGGCAATTCATTACCTAGCAATATCACCTCGTAGTATGTTCAAGAGAACCGTTTCTGCAACATCATCAGCATTATGTCCAGTAGCAATCTTGTCTACTTTCAACAACGAAGCACCCCGATCAAGGGCCTAAAAGAAAATCAACAGTTTTATCAGCTCAATGTAGCTTAATCCTAAGATAATGAAAACCAGCCACGCTCAGTATATTTCCAAGACAATTCAAATAAACAGACAGATTGTAATCCTGTGACTCAATAAAACGCAGATGTAGGTAACTAAATAATTTTCAACGCTGACAACTTTCTAGAAACAGAAAATATTGGGATTTGTTGACAATACAAAAACAGAAATTAGTTACATGACTTTATGGGATATTATTGCTATACCTGGCGGCGGAAAACACCACAAAATGTGCAATTATTCTTTAAACCAATCACCCTCACTATTTCATCCATTGTCCATCCATATAAATCCTTGTATGAAACAATCTTCAGCGGTAGACCATACTGGAGTAAAAAGAAAGTAAGGAAAGTGTAATGATAGCACAAAGTAAACTCATTTAAACTCTCACAGGGTTTTACAAGTACGTGAACAAGCAGAAGTCATTTTAATAAAATTAAAAAAAAGGGGGCATTGCTCTTACAAAGAATGCTTAAGAAAAAGAGAATTCCCTGCCTGAATTTCATTTCTTTTGACGGTTTCAAGTGAGTCATCTCTGTATCCCGTAATGCCTTCGTCAATTGACAAAAGGAAAAGATCCAGACCATAATTATGACGTCGGTTCAGCTCTGATAACACATAAGCAAGCACTGTGGAATCTGCAAACCAAAATGACCAGAGTTGACACATAACCAAGAGTGGACAAGCGTGGATCAATTTCAGATTGCACTATCATCAACAATAAAAAAAGAGGAAAAAGAAAAATGAAAGAGAAAAAGATTAACTCAACCTATAATCAGCATGACATCGTCACCAGGGAAGAACATTTACCTTTTCCACCGGATGCGCCAATGGCAATACGCTCACCAGGCTTGAATAGATGGTTTTCCACAATGACCTGGTGAATCTCCTCCTCAAATACTTCATAGAAACACTCCCTACATATCTTTTATAAAACACAAAATTAGTCTAGCATATTAGCAAATTCATCACCCGTTTTCAACCCTTTTTCTGTCGACTTCTGATAATTTCTTATCCTAGCGAGAGAAAATTAGAACGTCCAATGCCAAACAACAAATTGAGCTTAACTAAGTCAAGAAATCCATGTTCAATTATAAGCAAGTAACCAAACGGGTTGGATTCACAAACGGTGATACGAATTATGAAGTAACAAAACTAACAGAAATTTAAATTTACCTGTTCTAGGGTTTTAGGCCTTTTGAGAGCGGCTCTTCTCTGGTTACAGATACAACAAAGGCGACCACTCGCCTTCTTGGCCTTCGAGTCTGTTTCCTCCCTTGACATTAGTTGGCCGAAAATACAACTATCAAAAAAACAACGTAACAGAATTACAAGGTAGGTTAAAGTTTAGTTTAGAATCAGAAAGAATGAAAAGTAGCTGGTGGCTTGATGGTGAGCCCACGGCCAGACACAACAGAATGTGGAAACCGAAATCTTTCATTCAATGTATTTGTTCATTTTAGACAGTGTTTATTGGTCAAATAAGATAGATAAAAATTATTAGAATTTTTTTTTTAAATTCAATTTATGACTAAAAAAGTTCTCAGGAGTTTTTACTAATTCAATTGTAACTCTCATCTCTAAAAGAATTCATTTTCAACTAAATAAATAAATAAAGGATATATATTGTTTGGCCTCTTTCCTTTGAGCTCATAAGAATAAATTTAATATTAGTGTTTTGTAAAAAAATTTTAATGTCAAGCAAGATCTTTCAAAGTTTTGATTTAGGTTATTATCAATTATCTTATTGGATATTTCATAATATTTTACTTAAATTATAATAATATAAAAATAATTATTTACTTCTCATCTTGTTTAAAACTATTATTTATAATTACTTTCTATTTTATATTTTTATATATAATAACAAAATTAGATACAATTATTCACTTATTTTTTAAAATCATTTTAACATATATTTAATTATCAAAATTAGCATTTCTTTGCTATTATTATCATTTTATATTATATGATTATTAGAAGGGATGGATAAAAGTAATTGCTCTAAGGAGTGATTATAAAATTTTATTCGTTTTCTAGATTTGAAAAAGGATGAATTTTTAAGAATAAAAAATCTTACAACGTTTTGAAAATGGTTTATGATAATCTCTAATCATCCACAACGAAAACTTATCCTCATATTTAAAAATTGGATACAATCACCATTACACAATTATTGAATTCTAACAAACTAATCTTTATTTTTACAACTTTTAATATTTAAAAATATTTATACTCGTATTTTAACTAATTTTAATATTCTATCCTAGGTAGTTATAAAACAAAAGAAAGTAATTATATAACCATAACAATTCAAGATTAAACATACTTTTAAATAATCAATTGAGAGCAAGAGCAAAATCAAAACTTAACCCATTTAGTTAATGACTATTTTCGTCTTCACGGTTGCACTGTAGGTACGTTTCATTAATAATTCAATAATCCGTTTAACTTTAATCCATGAGTAACAATGGGATCAAAGTTTGCAATCCTCTCGCTTGGATTATCCTGCACACAAAATGTGGTATGATGATCACTACCCCATGTTCGCTCTGGCATCAGCCACTACAATACCAAAATTATTTAATTGGAGAAAAAAAAAATCAATTACCGTAAATTAAAAGCTTTAAATATCAGATATTAATATAAAAAATACTTAGAATCCACACACACAAAAAAAATAATATTACCAAATATTTTTTTAACTTTAAAGTATCATAATTTAAACCAAACCTACATTATGGATCCTATACAATATTCAAGTTTTTAAAATGAGTTGACGAACAAAACCCCTTAAAAACCCTTTTAAGTCATATTACCTATGAATTGGAACAAAAAACCTGAGGAACTACAAGATATATCAGACTCTATCATAAATCTGCCCAAATTAATTTTCAAAGTATCATAGATTCATAATTCCAAGCAAAACCACCATTACAACCCCTATACAATTTATTAAGTTTTAATAATGAGTAGGAAAATATATCCCTCACGCTACCTTCCAGACATATTACTTACTAATTGGAACAAAAAGGCAGAGGAACTACAAGACAAATCAGACTGTATCTAACTCTTCCCCGAGGAAAAACGTCGCACAGAAAATATGTTTCCTTTTAAATGCAAAACTCAAAATGTTTGAATCTATTCGTAACTTGTACAAAATGTACAAGAAAATGTATATATACTGAAAACATGCAGATTAATTTTAATTTATGGCCACACAAGGCCCCAGACCTAATTTTGCACAAGGTTTCCCAGAAAGCCAGGGATTGTCTATAACACAAAGAAAACATCACGCCTTGCAAGAAGAAAAAATTAGCAATTGTCCTGTCTAAAGTCACCCTCACCCTCATCCTCACATTCACCCTCACCCTCAAGTCGTCGACATATGTCATGCGGTAACATCTCTGCATATTCCTGCAAGAGTGAATAAAAAAAAAACGTCATAAGCATCCAATAACCATATGAATCATTATGCTTCCAAACACTAAGTAGGATTGCCATCAAGGTGCATCAGAAGTATGGGACACTTACATGTGCAAGACCCTCATTGCTGCACAACTCATTCACAAGATCATCAAGACTACTTCCACTGCCATGATGCTGGCCAGCAAGTTGAACAAGTGCACGGAAAACTTCTACAGGTGGATCACAGTGTTCAATTCTCTGGGCCACATCTTGGATCCCAATCTACAAAACATGAGCAGTTGAAAAAAGAAATAATATTACTAAACAGAAAAAGTAAAGTGCTTTTTACGATACAGTACTAACATATGGATCATGAAATACAAGTATAACAGCTTTAATCCCAAAACATAGATGAGAAAAAAATTTACCCAAGGAAATTGAAAATAACAGCAATACAATTAGTTGTCCATCTAGCATGTATGAATATGATCAATTATAATGTAATTTCTCATGTATTGCAACATATTAAAAACAATTGAGTTGAATCAACAATCAAGTGCAATCACACAAACAACAAATTGAACAATAGTAAACAAAAAGGTATATAATTTCACTATTACGTATTTCATAAAGGCGATGAAGCCACAAAAGCAGCCCTTTACAGTTGCCTAAGGTGAGTTTGTAACTGTTATGTTTCTACTTAATTTTAAAAGCACCCACTTTTATTTGGCAATTAATGTTTAATAATCACCCAATAACTATGTATGACAGCTAGAATTCCAATTTCCAACACGCTAAAACACCTCAATCAGAAACCTAACCTAAATTAATTTAATTATATTGGAGTCACAAATCCATACAGTTGTGTCGAACATGAGATTTTACCACTGTAAGTCAGTAAACTAACTTCTCAGTTCAGAAATCTTTTAATCTTTCATCGGGATATACAAACCTGGAAATTTTGATCCTCAGAGTTGTTCACTCCAGTTGACCTCCTCTCTATATGTTGAGGTGTGGCAGAAAATGGCTGAGGTGCTGATCCACGACCTAGAGCTTGAGAAACAACAGGCATCATCTGTTGAACCATCCTCGACAAATCAATGCCACCACCCTGGCCACCTCCCAATCCCGGAAAAACGTTTCCAAGATCCTGGGTGTCAATCTGCTGAGCAATTTGATTGACAGTATTCACAATTTGGGGACTCTGAGCAAGCTGTTGCAACATATTTCTCAAGACATCTGGAGAACCGACCCCAGTTTGCTCTGAAAACCCCGACAATAAACCATTCAACTCAGGGCTATGTAGAACCTGAGACATAGCACTTGCTGAGTCTAGTTTCCCGTCAGCATCTTGCTTCCCTGACTGTTTACTCTCCGGACACCCCCCAGCTAGGGGTGTTTGATCAGAGGATGAGCCATTTGTGTCTGGACTGCTCATGACAGAGCTAGAAGAAGCAAGAGATTGTAAAAGATGTTGGCCAAGAGATGTACAGTTCAAGTTTCGATCAGAAGGAGCATTGCTGGTTTCGCCATCACCACTCTGGACCACCATCTTTGGCTGCTTCACTCGTCTCTGTCACATAAAAAACACACAGCTACGGGCATCAGATTGCAATAGTAACCCAAGAAAAGAATTTCAAATAAATAAACACTGATAAATGGAAGTGCATAACAGATGCCAATGAAATACTCAGGTAATTAAGCAAAGTGCCAACTGGTACGATCATGAAAAAAAATATAGACAGTACCGAATATACATTTTAGACAGATCTATACGAGTTCATGCAACGGAGTAATAATTAACAACAATGATCAAGTGCTAATTTACAAGGACTTTCATAACAAAGTTACAGTACCTTGCGTTCTAAACCCCCCAGCCCCAATCCAAGAGGAACAGCTTTGGCACCCTCCTGAAGATCTTGCTTCTCACTAGATCCAAGAGCATTTCCTGAAGTGTCGTCTGACTTCACTGTTGATTCTCTGTCAGAAGAACTCTGAAAGCTTCCTCGCGAACAAGACGATACATCTTTTGAGCTCAAGACACTCCCCATATCCTCGTTATTCCTTCCTTGATCACATTCAGGTACTGGCTGTTATCATTATAGGTATTAGTCTGAGGAAATCAACAAATTACTCCCATTACTATCCAGCATTGCACACGGCATACCTTCTGACTTTCACTTTCTGGTATGGCATCAGGTACAGAGAGAATGTTTTCACCCACTCTGTTGACTGGGGCGCTACTGGGCTGTTCATTACCAGCAACATTTCCTGCACGGGGTTCACTAGGTAAATTCTGCCCTGTTGACATAACTTCACCTGCATATAAAACAGCATCATTAGCATAAAATCATTACAACTTTTTTTTCAATGTGTAGAGGGCTACCTACCTGTTGCAGCCTGATTTTCTCCTTGCAAGTTGCCAACAATGCTTCTAATTTGTGAACTGACTTCATTCACAATAGATGATAGAAAACCTGTATCTGCAGACTGCGGAGAAACAGAAAAACCAAGACGAGGTGGTGCTGCAGCAGAACTTGCAGCACCATTAGGACGAGACGGAACAGCTGCTGCAATAACATTTCTCATAGGCACCACCCGCACTGAACCTGAACCAGCCGAACCAACAGAACCAGTATTGTTGCTGCCTTCTCCCTGCACTCCATCTCCATTATTTGACCTGGTACCAACTGCTGAAAGAACAGGTGCTAGTGCGGTGCCTGACGACAACACCATCAGATCCATAAAGGGTATAGAAAGCAGGATCTGACAAACATCTCAGATCCGTAGAACGTACAAAAAGTATAATTTTACCTACCGGCATGTATATGAATATTTATATGCCTTGGGACGTTTCCTGTACCAACAGGGCCAACATTCGTGGGATTTGGGGAAGGAACAGAACCAAAGAGAGAACTGGTTTGAAGAGGAAAAGGCTACAATTTGAACAAGAAATTCATGCATAAGTAGCAAGGACATTAAAGATAGATTTTTTTGGCAATCATTTCAAAGCTTCAAAATATAGCTATAAAGGAACAAGTGAGCTTAGCATTTAAATAGCAAAAACCATAAAATAATATCTCCCATTTGACACAAGGTAATATCCTTTCCAATAAGAAACAAAAAGGTCACACAGTATGATAAATACTCTCTCTGGGTACAAGGCACTTAGGATGTCAACCATGAGATGTACTGCGTAGAGGATATATCATCAAGGAGCCAATCACTTGGAAACTTAAAATCAAATAAGCAAAGAAAATCTAATACATGCCTCAAAGCAAGATGAAAAGTTTGCACAAGGAACACAGCTTGTTAGTTTACAATCTCTAGACAAAGGGAGGTATCTCTGATTCCAAACTTGTAAAAGAGTTTATAAAGGCAATTAAGAAAACCAAGATAAAAGATAAAACTAAAGAATACACATTTGAGACATCATAACAGAATAACAAAGACATACAATGATACCTCAAGTATATAACCAACAAGAGATGACTTCATCCCCTGGTGTGCAATTCCCAAACCATCTTATTGAGGCACATAGCAGATTTCTCTACCTCTTCACACTCTTTTCTCTCTTTAAATTCTGTATTATTTCAGACATTTTACTTTTTTCCAGCCAAATATAAAACTCCCTAACCCCTCCCAAAACTTTCTCTCATCTCTCATCAAAAGTAAGTTTCCGGTGCTATAAACATATCATGGATTGCTCCTCCACATTGCGCTATGCTTATTGACCATCAGCCTGGTAACACATAGTGCCAAAGCATAAAAAATATTTCCAGTCCCAGACAGCTCACTTAAGACATTACTATTACAAACTATCAACAAAAAATTTATTCAACTTTCAACCATGGTGCAGGAAGACCCACTTAAACCTAAACTGTTTAACCCAACATTTAATGCAATAATTATTGACAAACCTGAACCATTAATGGATTAGGTCCGTTCGGAGATATATAAACAGCAGGCCCAGCATTGACAGATGATTCCCCCTGCAAGTCATAACACAAAATCATGAATATGTAATCACAAAGTGAACCAACAGGGAGTTAAAAGGAGTAGAACATACAGGTGACTGCCCCATACGCAGTGTCAAAATTACACGACCAAGCTCTAATAGAAGAGAACCTAGATGCTGCGTTGCGAGACCTATTTGCGCAGATTCTGCCTGAATTTGCCCCCTAACAGTAGGATCTGAAGAAGCTCCCTCTAGCTCCAAACGTCCTGCAATATGCTACAGAGTTGCAGCAAATTACAAATAACATTTAATCAGCTAATAAAGTTACCCTGAAAGTACCAAAAGGAATAAAGCAAAATTGGCTTATTTCATCAGCTTTATGTTCTAGTATTTTTCTGATACAAGACAATTTCACTGCAAATAACAAAGTTTTCAGAAGCATTTAAAACCTAATGACTTGTTTTTGATAAGGTGCAGGCTTTAGCTTCCACAAGCAACCAAACCTTGTTCCCAGATATTGTAATACATGTATCAGTAACTATTGGAAATTATTTGGAGACACTTTCACTAATCTAAAATATGCAATTACAGTAGCACAATCATCAAATCATTCCTCTTTACACAAAGGCAAAAGTACAAAGAAAAGTCAAATCAATTAACTAACTATATAAAAAATTATAAAAAAGACAGAACTATATAAAAGCAGGTTTAAAATAAAAGCTCAAATTTGACACCTTTTGACAGATAAGACATGCTTTATTCTCAAAATAAAGGCTAAGAAGCATAATCCCTTGAAGTAAAACTCAATTCCAAGTGTAGGTATAAGGATCCACAAAGACAGAAGTAAAAAAGGAAACAAAACAACACTGAAAGTGTTCTAGGTATGGTATTTACAGATAGTGCAGCCATAGCATGGCTACTTAGAAGCCTTTGTGCACGTCGCAGGACAATGCTCAATGTTTCAGATGTTGGCAAACCCCGTTCATTGGATGGTAATTCTGATTGTCGTGTGTCTCCATTGCTAGTTGAAGATGTATTCTGCTGATACCCTACACATTGCAGAAACAGTTACTGCAGGAAGTTATTTCAAGCACAGAAGCACAAGATAATGCCACCGAGTAATCACCATTTTGAGACAGTGCTTGCTCCATGCGGTTCATGAAGTCAAAAAGTGTGTTTAAAGAATCAGGAATTGGCTGAAACTCAGTAAAGAATTGCATTTAGTAAATAATAAGAGCATATAACAACTAAAACATGCAGGATAACCCCTTACCACATGAAGTGAAGGAACTGGAACAGCTGCTGCAGTGAGAGGACTTTGCACAACTTGAGGTGATGATTGAAATGGTTGACCAGGAAATGCCTGCCCAGATTGTGCCTGATTTCCAACCTGGTTTTGACCACCAACACTTCCATGCGTCCCATCTGTTTCATTTCCTTGCGAAGGCTGACCAGGAATATTTGACTGCAAATAATACAAATGATTAATATAAATGTACCTACAGACATGCAAAGATGTATTGAATTGCAGCATGTTACCACAGAAATCAGGGCAAATGGTTTCTATGGCTAAAGCCAGGCATATTATCTTTAGAAGCCGAGGTAGCTAAACATGACAGCCATAAGTATCTAATATACATCTCAACAGTCAACATCCATTGACACACAAAAAATGCTAGATCCAGTACCACCAGTTTAAGCATGAATTGTCATTACATTACAAATGATATTTAATAGAACATACAAGCGGAGAAAAATTAGAAATAAAACATACAACATGAGGTTTCTAATAACTCTTTAAGGATGTATGCGTATAAATTATTACATTTCTCAAAACATTCAACCCAAAAAAAGAATAGAATACATGGTTGCAAATATAACTAAGAAAAATATACCCTGACAGAATCCAAATAAGAAAATAAGAAAAACAAATCTTATAGTATCCAAGCAAATGAACTGAGACAGTCAATAATAGAGAAAAGACATTCAAAAATTTCCCCCTGCTACACTTGCGCAAACATGCACCAACAAGAAGAAGAAAAAGGCAACACTCACCAAAGTTGAGAACTGCATGCCAATATTACTGCCATTAGATGGAGACTGCCCACCAATTCCGAGAGAATTGATAACTGCTCCAATAACCTACAAGTAAAAAAACAAAAGAGTAACAGCTTCTGGCTATGATAACACACACTCCTTTCTCCCTTCTCTTACTGCAACCACAGTTAAAAACCTGATACAGAGACAGATTAAAGCTTGCCAGGTAAGGGAAAATTTTTTTGAAAAGACGCACCCGACTGAGGTCCGGAACAATGCCTTCACCTTGATCCCCAACATTGAAGGTCCCAAGAAGTACACTGTGTGAAATTTGCCCAATACGATTCCGGGGGGCATTTGCATTAGCCTCATTACCTGCAAATTTGAAAAGAAACCACAAGTCAATCAATTTATAGATGATTGCTAAAGCTTTAAGTAAATTCCAGGAATCAGGAACTGCCAAGGCAACCTAATTTGAGGATAAGTACCTCTATTGCCATTATTCCCACTTGTCTCTCCAGAGCTCACATCAGATGCAGGTTGTGATTGAGATGGCTGCCTAACAACCAAGTGCAAGGTATGCCCATTCTCCACGTCTAAAAACAGTCAAGGAATCCAGGGTATTGATGTGACAAAAATATGCGCTTAGATGACAAAAAAAACTATAAAAGAGAATTACACTATTGTGCATAGACAATTATTAGAAATAGTGAAATGTCAGGAATATGTGACAATAAATGCAACTACAAATACTTTTAACAAAATATAAAAAAAAAAGAAGAAGTGCACATTAGTTGCGGGATACGGTATTCAGAAAGGAGATGTTCATCCTTTAGCACCTTTCCCCTGAATATCAGTCGTTGCTGACCAACGGGAACACCAATATCATTAGCTATTTTCTCCTTGAATGATACAACTGGCATCTGAAATTATTCAGAAGAAATAAATCTGATCACAAAGTATTTAAAGAAAAAAATAAAAGTGCATAATGGGTTTGCAAATTCAATAACTTGAAGATCTCATAATTTCCAGATGGTGTGAACCAAAACTGTTATGTAAAACCATCATAATAACTAAAAATGTCAACGTAAATCAGGAAATTATTGGAATGACTTAAAACAAGAAGTGTGATCAAGATTTGCTTACATTTTTGTCCACTTGAAAACTGTAAATCTGAGAATCTAGAGTCTTGACATTGATCCCTACGATTGCATCTGAAATTTCTCCAGAAACATTGCTACTAGAACCCTCATTGGGATGTTGATCCGCCATGATATTTCAGCAACAACAACCACTGGACGACACAGTTTCTGTATAAATTCAAAAGTACAGCATATAAGCATAAAAAATTATTTAATATAAAACGTACTAGTGCTTCCATCAGTCCATAATATGAGCACCAAGATATATATTGTCTTCAGACAATGTGCTTGATTTTCTTAAAATATATATTGTCTTCACCAATTAAATAAACGATATAGAACACGACAAAAGGTAGTTAATGCTTAAAATGAAAATGAAAACTTTTAGAATGTCAATGTTGCAACTCCTATTCTAGTTCATGGATCATCTTTCTTGCCTTAAATTGCAATAACACAGAAGAGACAATTTACTTTTCCTCTAAACGGACATGTTGCAATTGATAAAACTTATTTCCACCAAACTTCTTAATAAACATGTTCCGCACCATCTAAGGCATGCACGTTCATCAGATTATACAAAGTTGGGATGATCTGATACCTTTATAAAATCATAATGAAGGTGATAAATTCAGACACACTACATTCCTGTAATTACCTGACTAGCAGCATTAAATCACTAAAAATTTTTGCCTAATCCACCTTAACAAATGTATCTCCCATAAATACTTAAATCTGACGGAGATACCAGCATCCGAAAGCAAACAAAATCCATATTATATCGTATATTAAGATTTAACAAATTCTAGGACTGGCCAAATCCTAAATGCATACAACTACCATGCTTTTTTAGCCCGAATAAATAATTAAAATATAAAACATTGCTTTGATCATTACTGATTTCGATGAAAGTACTTCAGATCACAATCAATTTTTAGGTGCAGCCGAAATAAATTATGAATATTACATAAAAAATTCGTCCTCTGATTCAAGAGCACCGGATATAAAATAAGAATCAGACTACATCAAAATCCATTAGAATAAGATTTTCCTCTCAAATGCTAAACAAATTCGTCGTGGTTCGGAATATGAAAGAGAAAATCATGGCAGAATTAATCCGCATAAATAAATAAATAAATAGAAAGACGTGAGACAGAAAATATAGGAGACAGGAACCGGCCTTAGTTGCAAAAAATCTGAAATGAAATTTAAGAATTAAGAAGATACGGCGCCGATTTGAGGTTCTCTTTTATGGTAGAAAGACTGGCTTTGGTCTTGACGAATGCCTTCCAGAGTAAGCAATGAAGTCTTCGTTGGTCTGCAGCACACGGGCGCTAGTTGAACCGGGTTGAGGCGATATTATTAGCTGTTTCATCAGCTATACATTACAAATGTACGATTTAAGAAGAAGAATCTAGAAAAATAAGCCGTGCCGTGCGTAGGGCAATCGGCTGGGTGAGCGAGAAAAAATTACTTCAACGACGCCGTTTTGACTCTCCAAGCCAGATTTTACGTGAAGAGGGATAATGGGATGGCGTGCGAAATAAGTTTTACGATGTCATTTTGTCCATTGATTTTTGTTTATCGGGAAAACGATCTAGCCCATTAAATACGGCTCAGGCCCATTCAAATGGCCTAGGCTCTTTTACAGAAGGGTCACTGTGTTAAGTTAAGCTGCTGGTTGTTCAGTCATCAATGAGTAAAACGATCGTTCTTTTTTTTTTCATCTTAAAGTTCCAATGCAATAATAAATCAGCCACCATACTCAATCATTTGTAATTTGAAAATTAAATAAAACTGATACTGATGATACCGACGGAATAAAAATAAAACGATACCGTGTGCAATTATATTTCTGTCTAGGGTCATTGTATTTTATGATTTCTGAAGATGTTAACAAATTACAGACAATTCGACCATCAACATCAAAATGTGACCCTGAAGCAGACGCTTGATTTAAAAATATAATTTTTTTTTTTAATTTTGGATTAGCAGGATGATCTTCTAGGACTTTTGTTGAATGTTAATTCCTCCCATCATACATTTTTACATGATATTAAGCTGAAATAAGCTCAAAAATATCCTTCTGGCATGTGGATTGCGGAGGGCAGAAGACTATGTGGTGTACTAGAATTATGGGTGTGGATGTTAACCCGGGAAAAATTGAAATGGTGAGTGAAATTAATATGTGGTTTTTGATATTGGTCAATCTGGAAACGAACCCTGTCCACAAATTCAAAGTTAGTGACAACTGTGAGATTTCTGGTTGATGTTTTCTCAATTTTCTCATTTACAGTAGAAAAAAACGTTTGGAATTACAGATTTTGTCAATGCTAGAAGTGTGGAGATAAGTCTGTAAACCATGCCGTCCTCTCAATCTATTATCTCACTCTTGTAGTATTAAGACTCTTATATCTTAGTTTGGAATTGCAGCAATCATTTCCAAGACAAATTTAAATCATTTTGGTGGTTAAACTCATTGTTATTAAAATCGCGATTTTAAACAGTAAAATTTACGTTTTTACGTTTTTTAATAAGAAAACGATTTCGATTTTAGTTAAAATCGAAAACAGTAAAACAGTAAAAATATTTGACCGTTTTTAATCATTTTTGATCAATTTTAATCGATTTTGACCGATTTTATTAATTAATAAAATATTTTAAATATTTTATTATTTATATATTATTAAAAATTCCGTTTTTACATTCCGTTTTTACTCCGATTTTATGTTTCGATTTTTTAAATAAAAAATGATTTTAATTAAAATCGCGATTTTGATAAACTAAACTTATGCCTCTAATAGACTTTTACTTACACTCAATTGTTTCTTTAACCAATTTGAGCAGGTAATAAATGAGACAACCGGTGAAGGTGCAGACTACTGCTTTGAATGTGTTGGTTTGGAATCCGTGGTGCACGAAGCTTATGCTTGCTGCGGACAGGCTTGCCTCTCTCTTTTTTTCAAAGCTAATGTTTACACGGATACAATCTAGCTTGGAGCTTCTCTGATTTGTGATTTGGATGAACAGATAAATTTCTCCTTTGCGTGCCTCCACAGACGATTCTTGTTTGACAATAACCAATCTTTAAGTTAAAATTATGTACAACCACCCTTAGCTCAGGTGATTGAGAGTATTGGAGGCCAAAATTGGTTATATATTATGTACAGCCTATACTTTTTAAGTGTAGTTTGAAATAAATAAATACATGATTTGTTTATAATAAATATTAATTATTTCTTAATTAAAATATTTTTTATTTTCAAATTGGTTATATCTCTCTCTCTCTGTATATATATATATATATATACACACGCACGCACATATATACACGTGCGTGCATGATTTCACTGTAATCAATCTTTCAAATTGATATTTCAAAAAATAAAATCAAATTAAAAAAAGTCTTTTCAATTAAAAGACTTCATTTTAAGAGAATGATTTTTAGAAAAAATATTCAAATTACTGATTACAAATTCCTTTTATGGTCTCATTTCGTTATCTACGGTAGCGAAATATTTTAACGCAAGAACAAAGGCGTCAGGCGTGATACACGCAAAAGGCTGTCCCATAACGGAAAAGATTAGGCCACACCAATCTTTTCAATGCCTTGCTTTCTAGGGCCTAAGAGCCATTATATGATTTGTTTTTCTCGTGCCAATGATCAAGACCAGACCAATAATTTCAATAACTTCCTTCGTAACCCCAAGGCAACGTCTAATTCATTTATTTTCTCATCCCATTTTTCAAATTGGCAAGTAAAAGTAAGGCAACTTCTAATTTATTTATTTTCTCGTCCCATTTTTTTAATTGGCAAGTAAACGTTTACGAGTGTTATGGAGCCAAAATGAGATGACTTGATAAATTATTCAAACTTAATTGAGTTAAAAAATTTAAAATTGAAATTGGATTAAATTTATATTTTTATATTTTAATTAAATTTATTGAGATATTTAATGTATATAAATTCAATTTGATTAAATTTAAATACTAAAATTATAAATTTAATTATAATTTATTATATTATTATTATAAAATATTTTTAAAATTATATAAAATAATAAATAATTGATTAAATTCATGAATATAATGATTTATGTATTATTATACTCAAGCTCAATTCAAAGAATTACTTGAACTCAAATTCAATTTAACTATTATAATATTGAATTTAAATATTTGTTAAATTAAGTATTATATATGAGTATAGTCTATTTACGATAGATTGAGCCTGATATATATAATTTAAACACAAGTTTTGAATTCGATTTTAATCAATTACTCATTATTTAAACGAAGTTTTTGGACAATAATATCCACAATTAATATATCTTAAAGATTAGGTGTGCTAAATTAATATCTCTTAAAAATTAATTAAATAAAATTTGTCAATAGAAACGAAATTCACATACTACAAAATACCTCAAAACGATAAATTTTATCAAAATATTTTGAATTATTACAAAAAATGATCGGTTTCGTTCACATATTTTGAATTATCAAAAATATATATATATTTACTCTAGGATTTAACTATTTCTTGAATCTAAATTTAGGAGAATTTTTAATTTAGTCCCTAACTATTTATAAAATTTTATTTTTACTTAATTGACTTAACATTATATTCTTAATTAAATCATAAAACGATGTTAACATTTCATTGATATTGATCAATTTTTTTTAATTCTTTGACCAAAATTTTGTTAATACCAAAATTTTGTTAATCTCTTTCTATCAAATTCTTTAAATGACATAAAAGAGAAATACTTTGACCTCAATATATTATTTAATAAAAAATAATATATTTGTCTATCATTTTAATGAATTATGATAAACTTAAACTTTTAAAAGTGTACCTTCGTCACTTTTATTTAATTTTTTGAGAGATGTAAAATGCTGATATAGTTTAATAAATAAAATACATGATCTATGAGATCTTAAGCAATTATTTTTATTAATTTTTTCTTGTTTCATAAAATTAACAAAATCTAATTTAAGAATAAAAATGAGATAAAGGGAAAATATATAGTATGTTAAACTAGCTGGAGTCAAGTAAAATTTTTAAAAATATAGAGACTAAAGTGAAATTTTCCATAAGAATTTTTTTAATTACCATCCATACTGATTACTTTGAATTTTATAATAATAATTCATAAAAAAAATTTGAATATTCGCATACACTTGGCCAATCCATAATACCGAATCAAACTCTCATCACTCTTCCGGTTACCACTGCTACCATAGGTAGGTAGCCAAAGGAAAACGCCAACAGAAGTATGGAACTGTCAAATTCTCTTCAGCATGGAGAGCAGAAAATTGTCGTGTAAAACTACCCGGAAACCCATTCGATGCAGAGATAGCGTTGTATTTTCGTTTAATAAATATCGTCAATGAATCGATTTAATAATGACATGAATTATAGATCTTGATTTTCGTGTCCTCGTGCTGAAAAACTACGGCTGCAATTGCTAGAGTGCCAGGGGAGGGGAGCCTCTGGCGATAGAAGAAATTACGGTGGACCCTCCGAATTCACATGAAGTTCGGGTTTGGATTATCTGTACCAGTCTCTGTTACAGCGTTGTTACCTTCCCAAGAAGGTCTCTTATCAATCGCTCAACATTATCTACATTCTTTTAAAGATTTTATTTATTTGCTTGTTGTGTGTTTATTTCTCTCGTAGATTTTCCTGCTGTTTTTCCAGGAATTCTGGGGCACAAGGCTGTTGGGTAAGAAAAATATATATATTTATTAATGTTGCGGATTTGGTTCGTTGGTGGAAAAAATAACGGGGACGTTGACTATATAGGTTATTGATTGAATAAGCCAATAGGACCTGAGAGAGCATAATGATTTGGAAACTACATTTGTTTTTTCACATTTAATTCATAAACTGAGTTTAAGCCTTACATTCAAGATGTTGCCACTGAAAATATTAATTAGAAATTAACTTGAGAGTTCTGAATTGTAGTTGACTTTTCATGTTTCTTAAGCTCGTGTAGTCTGTCCGACTGTCTCCATCTATTGTCACTGATAAACATTATAATAATCTTATTTATATTATAGCTAATCATCCTTTTACTGACACCCAATCATATTAGGAAGATCATGAATGAGTTTGCCACTACCCGACTTGATGGTAGATGATGAATGAGATTGCTTGGTCTTTTTTAGACTTAATCATCTGAGAGATCTGCTGACTTTGGGTTCCAACCAATTAACATTGTGTTACAGAATTGGGGAAGGTGTGGGGGAGAATGTAAATGAAGTAGCTGAGGCAGACATTGTGATCCCACACTTTCTGGCAGATTGTATGGAATGCACAGATTGTTGATCAAAGTAGAGCAACCTATGTTGAAGATTTCCCTTCATGGTCTCTCCTTGGATGGTGAGATATCAGACATGCAGATTCGAAGACTTTAACGGAGAAGTTATGTACCATTTTCTGTCTGTTTCGAGTTTCACAGAATATACTGTTTTAGACGTTGCTCATGTTGTAAAAGTTGATCCTGCAGTCCCTCCAAATGGTGCATGCCTCCTAAGCTGTGGAGTGTCCACAGGCACAAGGCACTGCTTTTGTTCTATTTGATCATGTCACCTGACTGTTTATAGCTGAATTTTTAGGCAATGACCTCCCTTACACTGACAGGCTAATATCTCAAGGCTAATATTGTACCGTGACTTGTGCGATTAGTTTTGTTTTATTATAGATTTTATATTGCAAGATGTCTGTTTTCCACTGGTTTCAATTATCTCTGTGTCACATCAACTGAAATTTGAAATTTATAGGGGTGGGTGCTGCTTGGAGAACAGTAAATGCGAGGTTGGATCAACAGTTGCCATATTTGGGCTTAGTTCAATTGGATTAGCGGTATGATGTTGTGGAAATTTGGTGGAGTGCTACATTTTTCATTGCATCTGAACCTGTGTATACGGATTTTGCTTAAACGGGCTCGTGAACTCCTTTTGATATACAGGTTGCAGAGGGAGCAAGAGTATGTGGTGCTGCAAGAATTATAGGTGTACATGTGAATCCAGAGAACTTTGAAATTGATGAGTAAATTTTATACAGGGTATCGCATTGGTTTTGTCAGGAAATAATCCCTATCGTTTCCTCACAAGTATATAATTGTTTGTTTGGACAATCAAAATCAAATATTGAAATTGTAGTATTTATAGTACAATTACTAACTCTGTTACAGATTTTGTCAATTCTAAATACTGTACGGATAAATCTGTAAGGCAGGCCTTCCTCTCAATCCATTATCTTACTCATATAGTATTTTTCTAAATATCTAATTTTTAACTCAAAAATGCCTTGTCAAGACAGTTCATATCCTTTTGTTGGTTTAAGCTCACTAGAGTTTTTTGCGTTAGTGCTTTTTAAAATTTTAATAAACGCTTCTTTGAAGCATGAATAGTGCATTTTTTGTAGTCTGCTTTGTTTATTGATTAACTTGATGAGGTAGCCTCTGATTGTTTTCTTTTCTTTTTTCATATTTGATTTTATGCACCATCTTCCTATAACGTTGGGGCAGATGATTAATTCTTAATGTGCTGCATTGCAGGGCAATGTGGTATTAACATCCACTGCTTTTTTAATGATAATTATAAACTATGAATCTACTCTGAATCATGGTGTGTAGTAATATAGGATAATCATAAACCCCACACTGCATTGCAGTGTGACTATAATCTTTACCGCAATGCGATATATTCCGATGGGGATATGGAAACTCTCTAAGAAAACAAACTACGCAGCACATTGTAAGAGTTGTCTTTAGTTTCTTTTATCAATTTGAGCAGGTAATTATTGAGATGACTGATGGGGGTGTAGAATACTGCCTCGAGTGTGTTGGTTTGGCCTCTTTGGTGCCTGAAGTATATGCTAGCTGCCGAAAGGTCTGCCTCTGACTTTCTTACTCTCTCACTCATACAAGTAGAATTAACTTTTATTAGACATAAACCCATTCTGGACTTCACTTTAGGGTTGGGGGAAAACAATAGTATTGGGAGTGGACAAGCCAGGTTCACAATTGACCTTCTTCTGAGGTCCTTCATCATGGATACGCTCATCATATTGACTAAGCATATTTATTAACAGAGAAAAAAGACATTAATATAAAGAAAGAGAAAATAAGTACTGTAGCAGGAGTGATGTGTCAATCCCATCAAAGAAAATCGTCTCGCAAAGAAACACTACAATAAAAAGAATAATTTATATTTATATGTATTTTTGTTAGATACTTTTTATAATGTAATATTAAGGTTGTCCTATTTGCAATATAACAATTCGGATAAAAAAATAAATATTATTGAAAAATATGATTAAAAAATGTCACTTAATTATGTTTCAATAGTTGGTCTTTAAACAATATACAAAAATTAAAAAAAATTCTATCCTCAAAAATTATGAACTTAAAAATATTTAAACAACATAAAAATATTTTTAAAAATGTAATAATGAATGATTAGTAATAACGGGAAGGACACGAATTTGTGTGATGTGTACTTATTGATTTATGTTGCAAAACTATCCCCATTAAAATTAAACATTTACTAACTTAGGAATGAAATCAATTACAATTTTTTTTTAAATATACACTTCTGAAAACTTACACTAAAAAACAGTAATACTAAACAAATTATATTATCTATTGAGTGCAGGACCTATATATTTTGGGTCTTGTAGAATTGTTCTCCATTTTTGAATCTAAAGAGTGCTGAAGCCAAGTTCTTTTATGACAGTTGATTTTCTTGTGTGAATGAATGAAATTCCTTGTTGATTGAAAGATAAATTGCATTTGTACTAGACAAGCATAAAATTATTTTTTAATTAGTTAATGTACTGTAAATAATACGTCTTTTAGAACCAAAAGAGCATACCATGTAGCAAGATTCTACAAATGACTACCTCAATGTAGTTTCATACACACCTTAGACTCTTGTAAGGATAAAAAGATCGTGAAGATCGAGCTAGCTAGGATGAACTTAAAGATTTGAGTAACGTTGAAAAAGTTAATTGCTAGTTACTGTGAAAAAGTTTAGGGATCTTTTTTGGAATTGTTTAATTTATGGTCCTGTTTCTTGTTAGGTTGACACATGAGGAGGGTAATTATTTGAATATGGAATGAAATGGGAGGTGAGTCAATTTGTTTAATAAGTTGGCTAATAATTGAACTGTTGATATGGTTTTATGAACTATTGCTTTCTATTTTTGAATTCATTTGGGCACCAATTGCAATTTTTATCCATAATATGTTTAACACTTGAATTTGGGAAGTAATGCAGTTATCACAGTTCAGTTTAGCTCTCGTTTCTTGACAAACGAATTTCTCACTTATTTCTCATACCTCATTTTTGAGCATTGCTAGTCTAATCTCATGTAAGACATCTGAGACTTGAATTTAAATTTACTCTCTTTTTGATACATAAATCTTTTATTGTTTCAACAAATAAAACTATTATTGTTTCTATGATACTGTAAATGCACTAGAAGCGCCAGTAAAATATTCATTTGGAGAGTTTTTCATCTTCTTAGATGAACCAAAATGCCTTAACCTGTAAACTCCCGGGCTACTCTCCTTTGGTACTTCCCATTCAATAGTTGCCAAGCTATACAAACTTGTGTTGTCCAATTTCCACTTGAAATACAAACAGAAATCATCATCATCGTAAACTGGAATCCACCTTTCCCCTTGAAGCATTTCTACAACTGCAAATGTACCTTCTGTCAATAGATCATATCTAGGGTTAGCACTCCAAAATGTAGCACTTGGTTTATCTCCCTTGGTAAATGAACCACTCTTTGATTGATTAACATCTTCCATTATGTCGCCGAACTTCTTTCCCGGAGGAGGTGAGTCTCCGAAAGGGTCCATTAAAAGCTTGAGTTGCACGGAGTAAAGATCTGGCGGTGTCGGCCCCTTTAAAATCTTTTCTCCTTTTGCCATTGATTTTGCTAGTTTATTAAATTCTTGGATGTATGCTGATAATGTATGGGGGCCATAGAGCGTTGACGCAGCCTGCAAATATTATTATTTGTTAACAAGACAACTTAACCTAGAAGTAATTATTTTGCGATGGGGGAGGAAGTTGTACCTCATATCGTTGATGTTTGTATTCTTCGAAAGTTGCTATGTATTGTGAATAAGTATTTGTGAGTCCGGCTACTAAAATGTGGGTTTCATTATCAAATTCTCCATTTCCATTTGCTATTAGTGTTTCTTTAACTGCTTCCCTCAGTCTTCGACCTGCCATCGTTGTGAACTCTGCGATCTTCAAAAGTTAGAGCTTGATTCCATTTACAAAAACATTGCAAGTGAAGAATTGATGAAATTAAATGATGAGAAGTAACACAAACCTCCAGGTACAGAAAGGATGATCAGTTTGCCCAACCTTAGCATTTGAATCGGAAGAACTGCTGGCTGCATTGGCATCAGGAATACCATCATTAGAAATTCTTCAATGTAAGACCCATGAAGATAAAACGTAGCAGTGATACGGATTAATAGTGAAGTGACAAACTTTAATTGATGCGAAGTAGAACATGAATGGACAAACGTCGTTTCCTTATAAGTTTTGAGTGACACAAATAAATTATTTAGTTTATCTGTATGTTGAGATAAAAGTGCAAAAAAGTTACTGGCTAATACTTGTTAAGAAGTTGAGAGGGAAGAAACTTCATGCACGGTGACAAAATTCAGTTCGTACCGCCCATGCATAAGGTTCAAACATTTCTCCAGAGGAGAGGAGAACAGTCTTAGGCTTTTGGCATTCCTCCTGATATTGGCTCGGCTTTTTCAATACATCTCTCAATTTTTTCCACAACTCATTGATCTGAAAACGTCAGACAGCAAAATGTTACATAAATACTTCCTGATCTTTGGATAATATACGAATATGGTATATTCCTGACCTCCGTATCGCCTTGTTGAAAACCGAATACACCCGGTCCATCTGTAGTTCCAGCAGCAAAACCTGGACCAAGTGCTGCAGGGCAGGTGTTGACTTTGTTATTTCCATCTAATTCCACTTCAATATTCGTAAAATTTATGTAGACGTGACGATAATCAATCTTTCCGCTCAGTTGCACTGTAGCAGAAGTGAATAAATCAACAGCCCTTTGGAATTGCCTTTCTCCTATAATCTTTGTGCTCAATATTTCATCCGGGTACCTGTTAAAAATATTTCGGATCAGTTTATTTAATACATAATTAGAAGAACAAATTTACTTAGTCTGTTACTACCCAGGTCCACGGCCTACGCAGAGATGATCATTGCCATGACATGAAGAGTGATTGAAATCACAAGGTTTTCCACTATCCGTGCAAAATGCTCCCAGGACATTTGGCGTCACATCTCCAACATTTGATTGGCAAAATGCACCCACAAATAGCGATCCATCATTTTTTCTCACCTTGAATCCTTGGCTAGTTGTTTTACTACATGATTGTCCTCCGGTAGCCTTGATTGTTTTGGCTTTGACGACCAGTTTACGATAGTAACCGTTTGTGGTATAAGAATTATTGATGGCTGCGGAGGAAGATTTGGTTTCGGTAGTGAACCAGTCCTCAAAGAATCTAGCAGCAGCCCCTTTGTTGTCTCCGCTGATGAACTTGTTGTCTCTGGACATGGAAGTCCCATGTGTGGCATACCAATTGAAAGCCCCGATACTCTTTCCACTTGCACCGTCAACAAATTTCAGAAGTGTCATTTCTTTGTCAACGTTTGCTGGGTATCGAGCTCTCTCCTCGACTGGATTAAGCAGATAGGCACTCGGACTCCTGTTTATTCCTGCATTATCTACGTTCCCTGCAGTATGAGCAACACAAATGACATGAAAATGAAATAGGTTGTTGAAAGAAAAAATAATATGATTGATTTCATGCACAAACTTATTAAAGATAAATGACCTTTGTTAATGTAAATTGAACCGGGCTTGAGGTTTTTGTGAGCCTGAATAATGCTCTGCTCAACTGCTGTAACAATAGCATCAAATGATTGTTGAACAAATCCCAAAGACGTTATAGAGTAAATCAAGTACTGCAAATAACCCCCAGGTCCCGCATGAGTATGAATGCCACTGATTGCCATGTTCTCTTCCGTGTACAAATTTCCAAACCTTCGAAACACATAACATTTCAAACATTAATTGATGAATCAAATTGTAATACTACTGTTATTCGGGTTTTTTACCTTGACTTAAGTTTCTCGGTTACTTTGATTGTAACAAGCTGTGAAGCCATGCCCGAGTCAAGATTTACAAAAGCAAATCTTGTTCCTTGGGAACTCTCAGCGACAATGAAAGTTCTAGCTCTAAGACGGAAATGAATCCCTGCAGTATTTTGTTCAAGATTGGCATACCCCATCATGTTCACTCCAGCAGCAGGGCCTGTCATATCATAGCTGCCCACTCCGATCAAATACTCACCATTAGCACTTCTAAATAGAGCTAAGCTAATAACAATAGCAGCAATAAGTGATAGAAATTGTAAGCGTTGGTTTATTTTGATAGCCATCATTTCTCTTTGGAGATTGTAAAATTACATTATCCATAAAGTTCTATATAAAGGTTCTTAGCGTCGGATTTCTTCAACTTCGTTTGAAATAGTTTCTTAGTTTTTAGGGACTAGATTCTTTGCTAGATTGTCAACTCCCAGTTGTAAAATATTGGATTGTTATTGTTTTGTCTATTTGCTTCGGGGTTTGGGTTAGCACAAGAGAATCTATTCTTGGGTTGCTCCGCATTCGGAGATTAACATGGAGTGATCTTGTCTGTTATAATGCCCGTTATGCTGCTTCAACGGCGGACTAGGATCGTGCTTGCGCTGAAGCATAACGATTTGGAGCCTCAGATGTGGTTAGCAAAGTGTTTGACAACTAAATAAGAGTATATTTATAATTGAAATAATGTGACTTGTTGACTATGAAATGAAATCATTAAAAGTTATAGTGTTTATGTTTGCTAGTTCATTTAAAAGCCGGTGGCTATTTTCCTCCTATTTTGTTGATTTAATATTATAATATTCTCTATTTTGTGCAATGAAAGATTTTGTTGAAGTTAAATTTGTGATGTCGAGTACGGTTTAAGGTACTTTCTTATAGAGTAAGTGATATCATAAATATTAAGCAAACAAAGGGAAAATAGTTGTTACCTAAGTTGACTCTGTTCTAATCTTTCTGCTAATGTACGAAATTGATACGGGTCTGAATTCTAATACGTACGTTTGTGGATCATTTCAAACTGGAATAGTTCAGTCTCCATTTACTCTTGGACCTATCAGATGATAATCTTTTTATATTATCACCGCATGATAGCTAAGGTTTGGAAGGTAAAGATTCGTAAGAAGTCGTACATAAGGTAAAGATGGTTATAAGCTCATAATCCATCGTATTTCAGTTGACATATAGGGGATTTGAAATTTTATAGTTAGATAGACAATTTTGAATTTGATTTTTTTATTGTATTTATAATTTAAAAGAGAGATTATAACGATAAAATACTATACTAATTTTTTTAAAAATTAATTAAAATGCACATAAATTAATTCAAACACTTTAATTATAGAAAAAAGTTATAATCCAACATAAGATTATTGTAATCGTTTGCTACCAGTAATAGAAACATGCTGTAAATCAAGCAAATTTCCATCTTTCGGTAATGGGTAGTTAGATGTGGCCAAGAAAGTAGATAAAACTTATTATCAGGGGATGTTTAAACTTCAACTCAAACGGCAAACCTGCTGAAAAGAATTTTCTAACTACTTGTCTATAATTTCTTGGATTGTAAAAACAAAAGCTAGTGTCATGCGAATTGGGAAACTCATCTCAGCCCTTGTTTAAAATTAATAAAGGTGATGTAATTTTAAAGTTATTATTGTTGTAAAATAAAAAAATAAAATATTAATTTAAAAATAGGTCAATTTTATTACAAATTCAGATTACTAATATCTATCTATCTATCTATCTATCTATCTATTTTAAATTTATAAAAATTATTTGTATTCTATACACTTCGATGTGTAAATGTGAGGTCACTGAGATGGAACGTCTAAGGCACCAGCGATCAAAAGAGCTCCACGTCAAATCTGTACGTGGCACTGTCGTTATACGAATCTGAAACTATAAATTGATCTGTATTTGTAGGTCCTCAAAAGTCTTAATCAAGTTTAAACTAATTTATTTAATTGCATAACAAATTGGATTCAAAATGCTGCTTTACTGGATTATTCTTGTGTCCACGTCTCAGAGGTCCACAATCTACATGCATTATATCAACTGATTCGAAATAGAAGTCTAAAACTATGATTATTCATAAGAAAAGAAAGCACGGGTAGGGTTGTAAAGCATCATAACATTACATGCGTAAAGAAAAATAGGTACAGGAATGAAATCATTTGACATTATTTTACTCGCATAAAAAAAAAGAAAGAAAAGGAAATACATAATAAACATCCTTTCACAATAACGAAATAAACACCCTTGCATATAAGCACATATACAGTATTTATATTAAGCTTAAACCAGAAAGTAATAGCCAAAATATAATAAACCCATTACGAAAATCTGAACAAACCACACAATATGATCATTACACTTTCAACAAACCCATAATTCTTGTATTCTTAATGGGAAGCACTTTCTTTTTCTTTCTCCTTCTCCTTCGCCTCCTCCGTCTTGGGGTGGTATCCAGGTAGTTTCTCCTTAATTTTCTCCAAAATACCCTTCTTCTCCTTAGCCTCGCCTTCATGAGTTGGAGCCTCGACGGTGGCAGACTCCGCCGGAGGAGGAGGAACAACCTCTTCTGTGTTCTTTTGATGTCCTGGTAGTTTGTCTTTCACTTTGTCAAGAAAACCTTTCTTCTCTTCAGGATGGGCTGGTTCTTGGACAGGTGGTACTTCATCACACTTTCCAACAGGCACTGTTGTGTCCTCTTGCTTCCCTGCTTCCTTTTCTCCTGATACTTTCTCCTTGAGCTTCTCCTTCAGTCCTTTCTTTTCCTTCTTTTTCTTCTTCTTTTCTTCTCCTTCTTCGCCTTCCTCGTCACTTGACTGCATACAGACAATTGAAATGTTAGATTAATGATCAGAAAATGATGATAAAAACCCTAACCGTAACTGAAAGAAATAGCTACTTACAGAGCTAGAGCTGCTGCTGCCTGATCGGTGAAGCTTTCCCAACAGACCGGGTTTCTTCTCTTCCTCCTCCTTCTGCTCCTCCATCTTTCCTGTTTCAGGTTCAGAAACCTTAACCTTCTCAAATTCGGTGGCGATCACTTCCTCTTGAGGTTTCTCTTCCTCTTTCTTCCCCAATAAATTAAACAACCCACGATCCTTAGACTCCACTGGACCCTCGTCAGCAACAGTGGACTGCTTCTCATGGCTCTTCTGTTGATGGACTTCAGCCATACTTTTCACGATAAGATCACAATTAAAAATACTAAGGAATACCAGAAAGTTTATAATAAATTTTCGAGTTTCTGGAACGATGGATTCTCTTAACAAGAGTAAGGTTTTTATAACATCTTAAACACAGATGAGGCCATTAAGAAAATAGAGAGCCGAAGTGTAACAGATGTGAACTTGAAAACACAAAGGACACTTTATTTCACTGTCGAGAATATAGAAAATATACTACTCGCTATATATATTCAACATCTGTCCTTTGCGACAAGTTTACAAAGAAATATGGCGAGTGTAGGTGTTTAATATTAGGAGGAATACAAACTAACAGTCAAACGAAAACAACGAAGAATGTAGAAAAGAGGAGAGAGACAAACGCTGTAATAGAATGGTGGTTCTGGGTACGCCCGAACGAATGACACGTGTGGTGACCATGTAACGTCATTCGTTGTGCTCTGTGGGACCCGAAACTGTCGGCCTTGATATGATAAATTTGGGAAGGTCGGTACGAGGGTCCCAGCAAATCGATGGTCGTATGATCGTAAGTAACGTTATTATAATCGCGATTTTAATTAAAATTATTATTTTTTAAATCAAAACATAAAATTAAAATATAAAAAACAAAACGTAAAAATAAAATTTTTAATATTATATAAATAATAAAATATTTAAAATATTTTTATAAATTAATAAAA
>JAVXUL010000002.1:1216299-1227005 GCA_035590515.1 Trichilia minutiflora | reverse complement strand
TCGAATGGCCAAAAGAGGTACGCATTCTAACACATAATTGTATTTTATATTCGTATATGCGAGATCTTGGTGAATATTGAAATTGTTAAATTCTAACAAATACATCTAAGCTTACAACTCGAGATACTTCAATGTGCGACGAGTAAATTATGTTATTAATAAAATCAATAATTAAATACCTATTATACGTTAGTTAGAAGAAAATTTCGATTTAATCAACCAGGAAAATTACTAATTGAACCAGTAAAATTTTTCAGCATTGCCCCTAGAGAGTTCAAAAGACACGAAGAGAGAAGGTTAGAAAGAAATTGTTCCTTTTGACGGGTAATCGCAGTAACGAAGCATGGTAGAAAAGCGAACATCAATCAGACGATACGCTTAAGGGGATGAGACAGAAGCCCATTATATCCGAACGGTGCGTGTTGGCAAATGGTATATATCTACAAACAACGTTTATAAAACAAGAAAGCAAGATTGGTTGATTTCAGTTTGACTTTTTCAAAGATGATCGATTTCAATCACCCTACCTTAACCCTAAAGATGTATTAAGAAAATCTTGCACACACTTTATTTATTATATGGAATCAATCCACGTTAAAAACGTTCTGCGTCATCAAATTTAATGACGTAAAACATTTTCAACCGTCCAATCCTGTAAACCGAATAAATGCAAGAGTAATTTCCCAAACGTATTAACAACTAAATCTAAATTTCATCAATATCAACTGTGGGTACTAAGGGAGAGAGATACTTTAACAAGTAAAGAGAAAAGGGGAAAAAAAAAAGAAGAGATAATTTAACCATTAAACAAAAAAATGTTTTGCACTTTGAGTTTGTAAAATATAATATTATTCTCAATCTAGACACATATAGTTTACAAAAATCTCTCATTCATTTACGTAGAAATTTTCAAATTGCCGATAGAAAATCTCTTTAAAAAAATGCAGGATGCCATTAGAAATGAGGAGATAAATAAATCTATTGGTTGAGAATATTGAGAAGCGATATGCTCAGGACTTTTAATTCTACTTCTTGAATGCTTAACTCAAATGCCTCCAATCCGTTCAGTGCATTTTTCACTTGCAGAAGATTATCTATCCTCTCTACTTGATTGCCTCACATGGTATACGTCTAGATTCCAACAACTTTGAAACCGTAGACCAACCACAGCATTCTGAATACTGTGAAGCTAACTTGTTTAACTTCTCAAACCATGCTGATAATGGGGTCTCATTTTTTATCTGAGAATGACTATTTGCAATTATTTTCCATTCTCTTAATGCTCTTGCTTGTTTCTTTGTTAAATTTCTTCCTGGAGAGAATATGTGATCAATTCCAACTTCCAAGCCAGATTCTCCCCCTCTTTTTTCATTCTTTTAGTTTTGTGAAAACATCTCTGGTTGTGCCGCAGACATCCAAAACCCCCAGGAGATCCATCCAATATGTTTTCTACCCTGTAGCTAGCTGCACTGATTCTTGGAAAGAGCCCGTTGGCCGAGAGGAAATTGAAGTAAATTATCAACACGCTCATGCAATTCTTTCAGTCCGTCTAATTTGTTGCATACTAATGTTGTTGCTTCTGATGCCTTCAATCTTTGCTGCTGCTCTTCGACACAACCAATCATAGGATGTGTTCCGGATGGCAAGTTGTTTTAGCAGCAGAAAGATTATTCAGCAATTCAAATTTGTTTGCTATTAGGAGTCAAGTATATATAGAAAGAAGATGAAGACAAAAAGAATCTCGGCCTGTGGTAGTTGCTGTTGTCTGCTAAGTGGTGACTAAACAGTTCAGCTAGAAATATTTTCTTCAAAGTTAGATGAGATTGTAAGAAGAGAAATTCATGAAGGAATAAAAACCAGTCGGACACGGGTAGCATGCCACCATAGCTCCCAGACAGTTGACGAACATCGTATACTAATTTGTCTGAGCTTAAATCTTATGATGCAAATTTCACAGATCTCCCCGTCATGTTATATGCGGTGTTACCAGCAATTGGAATCTTGACAACCTGTTGTACAATTTAAAACGGCTTAGCCCTAGTGTGTGATCTTGACCTATCTATAACAATGAATGTGTCATTATATCAATTAATTATCCGAGATAATATAATTAAGATTATCGGTGTATGTTGAGAAATTGCAGCATTAATTGATTACTAACCCCAAATGGCTAAAACTTTCGGCAGTGGGAACAATGAGAGTAAAATTTATCAGTTTTGAACAACAAAAACAGAAGCAATCTGTTTATCATAACATTTCGACTCATAAAACGATTGCTGGTAGCTAATGAATCATCATCTACGCGACTCTGCTATGTGAATCGGCATAGAATGATCATAAATCATATTAATTAGTATTACGTTTTTGGATTTTTTTTTTCTGAAAACACTGTTTTCAAGAATTTTTTTATACAATAGTAAGACTGCCTTCTCACTAATAGATAGGATGGCTAATGTGGTAGTTGACATGGATCTGATACAAGCATAATTCCATGTACGTAAGGAAACTGTAATTAAGGATGACGATTTAATTATATATGTTTAAATATCTTCCGGTCAAGCTAATCAAAGCATTGTCAGCCGGTGAAGAAAATAGTGCCGATCCATTACAAGTTAGAAAGCTGCAAGCAACCATTGAAAGTGCTAACTAAAAAAGCTAAATCTAATACGAGGACATAAATAGTGTCTGTAAAGATCCCATTTGCAAGTTAAAAGCAATGTACTTTCATAGTTTGAATTGTATGACAAAATTTTCAAATGAAAAGATATATTGAGAAAGTATAAAAGAAAGTAATTAGAGATGTAATTGCGTTCAATCTATGTATGTATTGATTTTGATTTTTTTACGCTTGTGTATGTATTCTTATATACAAGCAGATCAAAATTGGTTGATACAAATGGAGACTAGTGGTTAAGAATGTTGAGAAGGGAAACTCTAGCCTTCACTAATTGCCTGAAGGCACATTCCAACTCCTCTTCAGCTTCCTGAATGCTCAACCCTAGTGCCTTGAGTCCCTTCAGTACTGTCTGTACTTGTACAAGATTGACTTTATTGCTAGATTTCAGGACAAGCAATTCAACGTCAATCTTCTCCACTTCATTGGCTTCAGATTTTTCACTTGATACGCGTTTGGAATGCAATAACTTCGAAACCGTAGACCAAGCGCTTGGTTTTGATCTTGCCTTCGGGTGAGAAATGAAAGATAAGAGAGACTGATAAACTGCAAGACTGATTTCTTCAACATCTATAAGCATGCTAATCACAGCAAGTTGGTCGGAGCCTTTGTCCAAAAGAGCTGGTGGGCAACTCTTTTCCATTCTTTTGAGATTTCCGAAAGTTTTACTGATCACTTTATTCAATTTCTTTCTAGTGATCAAATATGTACCAATTTCATTTCTCAGGTTAGATTCTTCGCTGCTGCTGCTGCTTCGGAGAGATGATTCAAGCTCCTGTACACATTCCTTCATCTGAGAGAAAACATCTCTGGTTATGCCGCAAACATCCAGCAGCCTAAGAGATCCATCCAACATATTATCTGCCCATTTATTGCCTCTTTCACGGGAGATAGCCTGTTGGGTGAGTGGCAATTGGAGCAGATCGCCAACGCGCCGGTACAATTCTTTGAGACTAGCTAAATTTTGGCTTGCGGATGAGGATGTAGATTCGGATTCCTTCAACCTGTTCAACTGCACCTCAACACTTGCAGTTAGAGGATGAGTTCTGGAGGGCAAGCTGATTGAACGAACATGGCACTTAGCTTTAGAATCCATTTTGCTTTATTAGAAAATAGCGTAATTAAGGATTTACTTACAGGATATTCGATTGGAAGAACTTGTTGAAGCCAGCCATGACTAGACAGATATATGTAGAAGGTTGAGAGAAGGTGAAAAAATGAATCCTTACAGGCTTGCATTTGGTGTCATGTTATGAGATTTCCGACAGTACCGAAAATATCTCATCATTGTCATATACTTGCCAATTACAAATGACGCATACTTCCATGTTGCCCAGATAGAAGACGACCACCACACGTACATCATTTGAGATTGAATCGAATTATGAACACATCTCCACTTCACACCAATAATCTATTGATTGAGGTTATAAATTATTTCTGAGAATCAATGAGACTCGAAGAAAACGACTAGGTTCTAACCCTCCTCATCTTGCGTGATATCCAAACGATTAATCACTTTTTTTAAATCCGAGACAATACTGTTTCCTGCCGCCTGCATTGGCCTGGCTGTATACGTGATCGATTCCCACAGGATATAGAATAAAATAAGCACACGTGGATTTAATACAACCACATTTTATGAATTGATCCGGTTGCTCGTGGGCAACTCTCAGTAGAATCTCACTCTTATGCCTGGTGTACGGGAACAATTGGAATCTTACAACGTTATATTTGATCATCATTCATCATTCATCATCCATCAATACATTAAATGGGGTGACGTTCCTATTTAAATAATTTTCTCCCTCGCAAATGCTATCCTGTCTTTCTAGTTGAAAAAAAAATATATTAAAAAATAGAAACTACCAACACGTAGTTATCTTTCATCAGGATAATTATACAAAAAATATTTCTTAAACAGATCTGAGAACGACTAGTCATCCACTTACGTTGAGAATGATTTTTCATCAAACTACAATCTATGGATACGATTTGTCGTTTGATATTTTACCTGCGGACCATATTGTCGTTAGACGTTCTAGAAACGATTTGCCATTTGCATATAAGATATTGATGATGACTTTGTCGTCTATGCAAATATACCTAAGATGACACGTTGTTATCAATTACAAAGCTCTCATCATTCACTGATTGTTTCCTTAGAAAAATACATTCATTCTAAAGCTCCAAACAATGCCCTCCGATTTTTTAATAATACTTCAGTGTACGAGTTTTCATTTGAAGATAACGTAACGTAAGCAAGAATTTTGTTCCACAAAATGTAGAATATTTTATAACAACTGCATAAATCAAACAATTATGAAGAGAAACAAATGAAGAGAAAAGGCCATAATCAAACAATTACGAAGGGAAACAAATGAAGAGAAAAGGCTATGCGTTGAGATAATCTTTTGTTAGTAAAACTATATTTTATGTATTTATAAATGTATGTATATGTTTCTATTGGTTACAAAATTTTATTGTACAAATCTCATGGTGATAATGCTTTAATGATTGATAATGTTAAGAAGAGAAACTCTTGTTTGCACCATGCGCCTGTAGATGCATTCCAAATCTTCTTCTACTTCTTGAATGCTCAATTCCAATTCCTCGGATTTCCTCAACAAGATTTGCAGATTGCTGACTTTGTTCGATTTCTTGCCATTTAAGAAAAGCAATTCCATATCTAATTTCTCCATTTCGATTATCTCAGCTTCTTCTTCGCACGATACTTGTTTAGATTGCAAATACATTGAAAACAAAGAAAAACCATTGAGCTTTGATCTTGACTTTGGACAAGCTATGGAAGATAGGAGGGATTCAAAAACTGCAGGACTTTTTTTTTTTCAATTTCTCTTAGAGTTGTATGTTATATATTTGTGGTTTTACATTAATCATACTATTTATAATTTTACTTAAAATAGGTTAATAGAATAGTCATTAAATATACAATCCCGATACATAAGACTTAAATAAATTGGACTTAATATCTTTAATTGACTAGTGAGGCAGTCAGTGTAGGTTAATGGGTTTGTTAGAATCTTTTATAAAAAGGTCAAGTAATACCAATTAAAGTAGACTAGATCCTCTCTCTGCCTCTATATAAAAAGAACATAAAGAGTGCATGCAACTGTAGAACACCTTTATCCTATTAAAAACGCTGTCAAATACATAGAAAATAGAGAGAAAGACCTAATTCTAGTACGCAAATCCATGACTTCAATAGGTACGCATTTTTCTCTAATTTTTTGTATTCTATATTCATATATGTACAATTAAGATAATAAAATTTTCTACAGTTGGTATCAAAGCCACTACATATATTATTTAAAATCAAAATAAGCTATTTTGATGGATTTTTAGTTTATGTGATCATATTCAGTCTTGTCAATATTTTATATTAATTTTTTCCTCAGATTTGGTTATAAAGTTA
This sequence comes from Trichilia minutiflora, assembly GCA_035590515.1. Lineage (NCBI taxonomy): Eukaryota > Viridiplantae > Streptophyta > Magnoliopsida > Sapindales > Meliaceae > Trichilia > Trichilia minutiflora. The sequence continues at coordinate 1,220,895 of JAVXUL010000002.1, read as the reverse complement.
AGGATTTTGTTTCTTTCTTTGATTGCTTTATATTGATGTAACATATGTGCTCTAATTCATTATATGTAGAGAGTATTTTGGATTACAATCTTACTATTTTCGTATACTATCAATTTTTGAGTGGAGATATAATTGAGTCAAGAAAACCTGAATTATAGACAACTGGGTCAAGTTTGACTCACTGGAGGTTAAAAAACACGTGAGTATTACACACGCAAGAGGAGCCTGTATCCGGACCGTGCGATACACGTATATAGATCCGTATCTGGATGTATGTAGTACATGCGCCAGTATTAAAAAAATCCGAAGCATGGTGGCAAGTGGAAGGCTGAATTTCGATGATTTTGGCGACGTTAAGATCCTCTCTAAATTGCTTTTTTTTTAGATTTTTATTATATTTTTGGAATATAATAAATATATATTAAGGGTATATATAGAGATAATAAGTTTTTAGTACAAATATTTTAAATGTGATTTTGAGGTACATAGGTTTTGGTATTTTATTTGATATAAAATCATAAATAACAATCGTGAATAATTATGATATTTTTCTTAATTATGAAAAAATTTTAATTGTGATTTTAATTATGATACAACCATTAAAAATGTAAGGCTAATTAAAATTTATTTATTAATAAAAAATAAATTTAAAGTTTTTCATAATTACGAATTAATCTCATAAGGACAATTAATTTTCTTAATCAATGAAAATATAGTAAGGAATGTGATTAAGAATTTTATTTACCCAAAAGATATAAATTCTTAATTGCATATTTTGTTTGAATACATAATTTAGAGAATTTTATCTGTTTAAAGGGGACATAGTTTTTCGAATTATGTGTATTCATTATTTGTTATCTTTATACATAGAAACCATTAATAGAATTGTTTGTTTTACTCAAAAGAGAACTAATAATGATACGTTCAGAGTCTGAATATTAATTGTATAATATTTATTATTGTTAATTAATTATATTATAATTTTTTCAAACAGTTTTCTTCGACTTTAATAATAATAACACCGTAATTGAAGTCTTAACTTGTTCTGATTAAAAGAAATAAAAATAAGATATAGAGTTTTTTTTAGGTATTATAAAAATAAATTTGACTTTACCTGGAGATCCACTATTATTACTCACTGAAAATAGTACTGACGATAAGAAAAGTTATTATACCAAATGAGAAATGACGAATTGCCTAAGTCTGTTAGCTATAAAGAGATCTATTACAGAGCATTTACTCAGTGGACTACATAAGATTGTCAATGCTAAATATCCTTTTGCTGAAGTGGGAAAAAGGCACCAAGTTTCAGATAAGTCAAATGAGAAAAATCTCATAAGTGACCTGATCCAATCCAATTCTAACCCGATCGCACCTGACTTGATTGGATATAATCCAAACACGATTCATACAGTAATCTGGTTCAATCAAATGGGATCTTAGTTCAATCCTTTTTTAGTTTGGTTAAACTGATCAATGTTCTCAAACTTTGTTTAAGGCTCAAATCAATTTCGATTAAAGCCAAACTTGATACTCCAAGGTTTTTCAGTGTATCGGATTAATTTGTGACCTCAAAATTTGATTTAAGTACTCAGAATTTAGAAATTTTTAGAAGTACACGAGTAAGAAAAAGAAAAAATATCAACTTTGTACTACCTCATCTTATCAATACATTATAGAAGGGTTAGTTTCATTGTTTCTAACTTGTATGAAAAAGAAATCAGTGTTATAAGACAAATCCAAGGTTTGAGACTACTTTTACTCATTCGAATACTGAAATATTTAGAGACTGAGTTTATGCAATAATTGTTTGAAAAAAAAAGTTATTCTAACTTCTGAATATGAAAATATGAAGAATCCTAAAAAAATCATATTTGTGATCACATCTTAACGAATATAAGATTAAGATATTAAAACCTAATCATCTATCAATCTAAATTTATATAGTAAAAAATAGCAAAACTTGAGGGGTGAAGAAATCTGAGAAAGTTAAATGAGAGAGAATCAAAATTAAAAGTTAAAAATAATGTAGGGATTAAAGTTTATTCCATAAGAATAGCTATATTAAAGCTAGACACTATTTTTCAGCTTATTTTAGATAATATTTTTTAATGTATATTCTTTTAAAAAGAATTTAGTTTCTATTTCTTTTTTTGATAAAATTGGATTTTGTTTCAATTTTAAAAATAATAAAATTGATGTGGTTTATAATTTTAATATTGTTGGTAACTGTAATTTATTTGATAAATTATATAGATTCTCTCTATCCCCTAATATATATAATTTATCTCTTAATGTGAAAAATTGCATTACTAAGAGGTCTCTAATTAAAGAAAGATTCTTGATATTATAGCATAAATGTTTAGATCACGTATCTAAAAAAAGAATTGAGAGATTTATCAAGACTAAAATTCTTCTTATACCGCATCATGATGATGATTTGGGTTTGGGAGATTATGTAGACTATATAAAAGAAAAACTGACTAAGACCAAGAAGAAAAGAGCTATTCGTAGTCAGAATCAGATATAGAACTTTCACACAAATATTAGTAGGTCTTTCTCTGTCACTCTATATAATAATGATACATACTTAACTTCATTGATGACTTTTCTCGATATAGTTATGTTTACTTGATTAAAAAAAATCTGAAACTTTTGACAAGTTCAAAGTCTATTAGACTGAGGTCGAGAAAAAATTGAGATAGATTATTAAGATTGTTAGATCAAACCGAGATGATGAGTATTAAGACAAGTATACTAAAGTTGGACAATAAAAAAGATCCTTTGCTCAGTTCTTAAACAAGGTTAGGATAGTTTCTTAATATACTATGCTTGAAACTCCTGAAAAAGATAGTGTAGCAGAGTGTCATAATTGCACTCTTATGAAGATGAAAAAAAGCATAATGAGCAAGTCAAATATGCCAGAATTTATATAGGGTAAAGCTATTAAAATAATCACCTATATTTTTAATTGTGTCCCTAGCAAGTCCATACTTAAAACTCTATTTGAATTATAGACTGGTAGAAAGTCGAGTTTGAATCACTATCCTGCAGAAGTAAAGATTTATAATCTACTGTAAAAGAAGACAAATTCTATAACACCTGACCCAAGACTGTCAATAATATTGTTCGTTTTGACCCAATCTTTGAGATCTTATTGGTAATAGATTATGTCGAGGACATCTTAAAAGGTCACCTATCTTGGTACTGCTCTCATCCAAGCACATTTAACTGCATAGTTCTTAAAAATAAATTATCACCATCCCAAAAGGTATTGTTTGGATATCAGAGTGCACAGCCCCGACCTAACCCAATATTGTACTCTTTGGCCACTTGCCAGTAGCTTATCAGGTGGTGCCCTCAAAGTGGTCCTGCCCACCCCACCCACATGGTGCCTAACCTTAAGGTTTGGTCCCTGGCAATTTGATTACCAAGTTCTAAAGGGTCTTGTTAACAACTTGATTCTAACTCTCTATATATAGCCCAATAACTTTCTCTTCTATTTTAATGTGAGACTACTCCTACCCCCACAGCCATCTTAAAACCTGTCAGAAGTCACTCCTTACTCAGACCTTTGTCTCGGTGCCACTCCTCATCCTCAAGGATCGGGATGTTACAAATTCAAAGATAGTTTGATGCTATTTTATAAGTTATTCGAGTTACTGTAAAGGTTATATATTTTATTGTCTTACTTGTGGTACCAAAATTATTGAGTCTCAAGTAGCTAAGTTTATAAAATTAGATATAACTAACGTAATTCATTTTCAATCTGGGGAACAATAAGAACCAAGAAATATCACTTTTATACTTGTGATCCCGATTATTTTTCCTGAAGGAGAAAGCGATAATACATGACAGATTCAATAGACAGTACCATCTGTTGTTGAAGAAAGGATACAGATAGATATATGAATTAAAGAAGAAATTACAAAACATGTACAAGTTCCTAAAGTTTCTCTTAGAAGATCATAAAGAGTAAGAAAATCAGCGATTTCTAATGATTATTATGTTTATGGTATAAGTCAAGATTCAGATCCAATGAATTATAATAAAGCAATTAATAGTATAATTTTGATAAGTGGTTGGATGTTATGAAAGATGAAATATAATTTATATTATATGATAGAGTATAGAAAGTGATTAAATTGCTTGAAGGGTTCAAATTAATAGATTATAAATGGATATACAAGGCTAAAAGGGATAATAAAGGCAATGTTATTAAAGGCTAGGTTGATAGTAAAAGACTTCACACAAAGAGAAGATATTAATTTTATAAAAATCTTCTTATCAATATCTACTAAGGATTCTTTTAAAATCATTATGGCATTGGTTGATCATCAAATAGACGTCAAGACAGGGTTTTTTAATAGGGAGTTGAGTGAAAATGTCTATATGATTCAGTCTAAAGGATTTATATAGAGTGGTAAGGAACATCTAGTGTGAAACCCGTCCCTTAGCATTTGGACATGATTATAAATCTTCTAAAAGTGTTCGTGCATGTCTTCATATTTAGATTGTGCACGAGAGGGTATAAAACTTGATGAATATGTCTTGGATAAGATTATGGTGTAGGATATGAGCTTATGAGAAAGATCT
>JAVXUL010000002.1:1202905-1214333 GCA_035590515.1 Trichilia minutiflora | reverse complement strand
TTAAAAATGAATTATAAATAATTTAATAATTTAAAATATATAAATAAAAATAACAATTTTGCTACAGTGCACCCGAGCGTGCACTGTAGCAGACTAAGATTTAAAAAATAAATAAATTTTTTTGCTCTGTTACAGTACCCCGAGAGTACTGCAACTACAGTAATATCAGGTACTGTAACTACAGAATTCAAAATTTATTGGTTTTTTTGGTAATTTATTGTTTTTTTAGTTATTTTTAAATGAAATTATAAACAGTGGTCAATTTTTAATTCCGATTCTGAACAGTAGTCATAATTGAGTAAATCCCAAACTTCAAAGAAAAGATCAATTTCATCGGATGCTACTCTAGCTGCTTTGCTCGTCTTCTGTGATAACCCCACAAGCATTTGCTGTTGATACGACACCGTAGTCACCTCCAACTGTAACCGAAATCCAACCAATCTCAAAACCTTCTGTTAACAGCTCCTAAACCCCAGTCTCAATCCTCTGACCTCCCTGAAGGCAGCCAATGGCGTTACAGCGAGTTCTTAAACGCCGTCAGGAAGGGTGAAGTTGAAAGGGTCGAGTTCAGCAAAGACGGTCCTGCCCTTCAGTTGACAGCAGTCGATGGCCGTCGCGCCACTGTAATTGTCCCCAATGATCCGGACCTTATCGACATTTTCGCCATGAATGGCGTTGATATCTCCGTCTCCGAGGGAGATTCTGGTAATGGACTCTTCAATTTTATTGGGAATTTGCTTTTTCGGTTTTTAGCTTTAGCTGGATTGTTTTTCCTGTTCCGCCGGAGGGAGGTCCCGGAGGGCACGGCAGGTTGGGTGGACCCACGGATTTTGGAAGGTCGAAATAAAAGTTTCAGGAAGTTCCTGAAACCGGTGTTACATTTGCTGATGTTGCTGGTGCTGACCAAGCTAAATGGGAGTTACAAAAAGTTGTAGATTTTTTGAAAAATCCATTAAGTACACAGCTTTAGGCGCTAAAATTCCTAAAGGGTGTTTATTAGTTGGGCCGCCAGGAACTGGGAAGACTTTATTGGCTAGAGCTGTCGCTGGAGAAGCCGGTGTGCCATTTTTCTCCTGTGCAACATCAGAGTTTGTTGAGTTGTTTGTTGGTGTTGGTGCATCAAGAGTGAGGGATTTGTTTGAAAAGGCAAAATCAAAGGCACCATGCATTGTGTTTATTGATGAAATTGATGCAGTTGGGAGACAGAGAGGGGCAGGACTTGGAGGAGGGAATGATGAAAGAGAGCAGACTATTAATCAACTTTTGACTGAAATGGATGGCTTTTCTGGAACTTCTAGTGTTATTGTATTGGCCGCTACTAACAGACCTGATGTTCTTGATGCTGCTTTGTTGAGGCCTAGGAGGTTTGATAGGCAGGTTACAGTGGACAGGCCAGATGTTGCTGGTAGAGTCAAGATCCTTCAGGTGAGCTCTCTTTGCATTCTGCTATTTTATTTTGTTTGTATTTTGATTCCATATTATTAGTTCAGTAGTTTATAAGTCAATAGTTTATGCAGTCAACTTGTAGCAACGGGGCTATTGAAGAGTAGAAAGGATGCTGACCCTAGGAAGGGGATGCATGTTAGTCTGGACTTCACAAATCATGTTGCAAATTGCAATATGTAGAGATATATATTTATATAATTGCCTGCATTATTTTGATATAGTTATGCTGTACTGGTTGATGTACAATATCTGTCATATTTAATGTAGATTGGTTTTAGCTAACATTTTTGAAGCAAGATCCGTCATTTTTAATGAACAGTATTTGTAGTTTGAAATCTGTTATGGAGAGAAATCTGTGCCGTTAATGGTTTTAACCGAATCTGGTATTATGCTTTGGTCTTGCAATTCAAACAAGTTATTTGCCACGTGGTGCTCTTGTGCTACATTATGGCAGGGACGAAGTTTGAAACTATTGCTAAACTGTTTGCTAGTTTAAATCAAGTTGAAAAACAGCATATGCAATTTCTCAAGTTACTAAAATCTTCTGCAGTACAGGTGCACTCCAGAGGAAAGGCACTTGCAAAGGATGTCGACTTTGAAAAAATTGCTAGAAGAACCCCTGGCTTTACTGGAGCTGATTTGCAGAACCTTACGAATGAAGCTGCAATTCTTGCTGCCAGGCGTGACCTCAAGGAAATAAGCAAAGATGAGATATCCGATGCTTTAGAGAGAATCATTGCTGGACCAGAGAAGAAAAATGCAGTTGTCTCATATGAGAAAAAGAAATTAGTTGCCTATCATGGTAATTATTGCTTACTTTTTCAAAAATTTATAAGCTCTGTTGTGAGTTGCTTTCAAGCATTTTAAAATATAAACATGCTCCCTATTTCAGAGGCTGGCCACGCTTTAGTCGGTGCTTTAATGCCTGAATATGATCCCGTGGCCAAGATATCCATTATTCCTCGTGGTCAAACTGGTGGGCTTACCTTTTTCGCTCCAAGAGGCTTGAGTCTGGATTGTACAGTAGGTGCTACCTTGAGAATCAGATGGCTGTAGCACTTGGTGTTGGTGGAAGGTTAGTTAATTCGTCTTTGTTGATGCCTGAGAAAATATATGGGAATATTTCTGTTTTTAATTCCTTGAAGAGTACATGGAATCTTTTTAGATATTTAGAATACCTCTTGCATCTGATTCAGCTCTAATTAATGGGCATGAGTTTGATTGAGCGCAGGATATTATATGGTTTTTAAGTTGGAAATGTTTTGTTTTTCTTCTACTGCTCTACCATATTCTTAATTGACAAATTTCTTGCTGCCAATGCAGAGTCGCAGAAGAGGTGATTTTTGGTGAGGAAAATGTGAGAACCGGAGCATCAAATGACTTCATGCAAGTTTCAAGGTTGGCGAGGCAGATGGTCGAAAGATTTGGTTTCAGCAAAAAAATTGGACAAGTTGCGATAGGTGGACCTGGTGGGAATCCCTTCTTGGGTCAACAAGTAAGGATTGTGATTTGATTTTAGTGGAAGCTTCTTTTCACCACCATTATTGCATTATGAAGATCAACATTGTCTTAATGGTGTATTTGCATGTTTCAATTGCAGAGGTCATGTCAGAAAGACTCTCAATGGCGACTGCTGATGTGGTGGATGCCGAAGTAAGGGAGTTGGTAGGAACAGCGTATAAACGAGTCAAGCAGATTATTACTACTGTCGCACCCTCAAGTGCTAGTAGGCCAAAAGTATGATAACTACCCACATTGACATCCTTCGCAAGCTTGCTCGACTTCTCATAGAGAAAGAAACGGTTGATGGTGAAGAATTCACGAGCCTTTTCATTGATGGAAAAGCTGAGCTATATGTTGCCTGATTCTACGTGTAAGCATCAGAGCGAGCACGTTTTGCATTATTAAATTTTCATACAGTACAGCCATGTAAACCGAGTAATTATTTGTTCATTCTAGATATGAATAGGTTTCTAGGAGGATATGTGGTACAAGCAATTTACAGCTGATTTACTATTCCTCGAGAATCCTTTTATCCTCTACATGAAAGCGGACGCATCGTACAATTGAACCAAAAAAATCAACGAATGTATCAACATTCTTGTAATAAAAATTAATAGTTTCTGCGTAGGACCGTTTATCAGTGTATTGAAAATGATACGAGTGATCTTAGATGGATCGACGACAGAAGAGTTTTATTCTATGTACATTTTGTGATTTTGACACTTTGGTTGGTGTTAATCATTTTCAGCTTCTTCTTTTTTTAAATTATATTTCAAACTTAAATCACGTTGCTATAGTGTTTATTTTTGTTTTGGGATCCAAAGATGATGAATTAGGTGAAATTTTGACCATGACATGCATAGCACGTAGCTCGAACTTAGCGGACTGAACCAGTATCGAAGAATTCAATCCTACAAACAGTAAGTACACTGTGCTCCGTCCATTAGTCGGTGATTTCACGCTGAAAGAATTTCATTTGGGTAATCGAGTCTACACAGCTGCTTTAAATTTTATCGCTGGTTGGCTTGTAGCTCTGGACTGGTCAGATGGTGAGTGGAAGTTTTCACCGGCTCTTGTGCAATTTAGAAAAGATATTCTGGACTGGTCAGATGGTAAATGGAAGTTTTCACCAGCTCTTGTGCAACTTAGAAAAGATATTCTCCGATTAAATATCATGGGATTAAAAATTATTCTCGTTAAATTAAAAAAAAAATATTAACAATGTTAAAAGAGCATCTCAACTCTTCATAGACTTTTAATAAATATTAGTTCACTAAAAGAAAGAAAGAAAAAAGAAATTGTTTGATGTAGTTGAGAAACGGGAAACCAGATTGGGGAATCGGGATTTTGTTTTATTAGAGGTCATGACGCTCGTGTTTAAAACGAGTGAATGACAAGCTGCTCATTTCTCCAAACTACAAATGACAATCCAGGAGTGCGGTATAAATGAAATCAACACCCAATATTAGAACTAAAAACGCCTTGTCGTTCATATTTTTGTTCGTCGGCAACAGGTTCAGCTTTGACGTTGAATCGACTGCTTGTAAAACGCCCCAAGAGTTAACAATGATGTAACCAGATTTCGCCGTTTCAAGATAAAAACATTGAGTTGAATCAAGTTCCACGTTGAGATGTACATACGAAAGGCTGATTTTATTATTGTAACGAAATTTTAAAATCCAAAAAATAGGACAACAAACAACTGCAGAAACCCCAACCCCCCCTTCTCTATTTTGGATGAAAGCCACATTCCTAATTTTCCAAAATATACAAAACCCCAAATGTTTTCTTACTACCACCACAACAATTGATTTTGAGCACAGTTTACAAAAAAATATATATATATTACAGTTTCTCAGGAACATCTCCCACCCCTCTGTCGCTTTTCTTCTAATGAAGCAGCCTCTTTCAACATATCAGTTGCATCCTTGTGCATGTCCAACTTAGCAAGGGCAACTGCCTGCATGTAAAATGCTGTGGACCAATCTGGGTAAACACACTGTGCTTGCATTGCATCCCGTAGTGCAGCATCTGGCTGGTCACACATTAGATGGCAAAGACTTCTTCTTGCATACACTGTTGGGGAAACCATGGTTCCCACATCAACGAACTGCACATATAACGTGGAAAAAGTAAGAATTAGCCAACTGGCATCAAAGTAACAGACTCTCATTACTTCCACTGCACTGATCCAGAATTTTAGTTTTAATCAGAGTCCCTAGATTTTGACTAATATTAAGTTTCTTGAAATCAATTTGAATGGAGAACTTCCAATATGCAATTTTAATCATATCTTATATAGCTAAAGTGATAAAGTTCCAGTATTCATTTTATATACAGGCTGTGTAATGTACTCATAAGAACTTAATATGAGTGCTAATGTGTGGTACCATTAAGAACCAAAAGGGCCCTTGCATGATCAGGTTGGGACTTAGTATAAGAATGACAGTTCTTATCCCCTCAAGTGACAAATTCATACCTGAGAATAGCAATCTATCGCAGTTCTAAAATCTTTCTCCCTGAAAGCTACATCCCCACGCTTTCTAGCCTCCAACATATCTCTCATTTGTTGGGTCCACTCTTGAAAAGACAACTGTACCAATCCATATATTTAAAAAAAGAAGATTAAGCACAACATTCTGCATCGATATCCGCACATCAGTATAGGTCAATTTCAGTTACCTCATTGGTGCCTTCGTCATCTTTGTAGTGAGTCATCACCAATATCTGATGGATGGCTGTAAGGTCCATCCGTGAACAAGCATCACCCATTGGAGACAGTGGGTGCTGTGGGGTAGGAGGTGCTTCCTCATGCTTTGGAATTCCTAGCATCACATAGGATGGAACCTGCAAGGAAACGATTATTAACCTCAAATTCTGATAAAAACAAAAGCTTGTCTTGCTTTCACTGCATGGCCTAAAAGTAATAAAGTTTAAAAAAAAAAATTTTAAATAACCACCCACCCTTCAGCCTCTCAAAAGAGAAAGAATACCAACTTTTTGATATTCTGAGAATGATAAAGTGAGGTTGAGAGTGGAGGATCAATTTCATAACCTCCAGATATTAGAGACCAAAGGTAAGAGTTATAAGCAGTTGACACAAGCTGACACAAGCATCCCATGTTAATTTTTAACCATTCAGCCAACATGCAGAAAGAGCTCCCAGCTAGCAGTCTGTAGAACATAATATAACTTAGAGGTATAAAGAGTTTGCAAATTGTGAATTCAAACTACTCCATCTTGAAAGGCAAGATTTAAAGCAGAGATGTAGTTGCCTGTCACAAGAAGGGGTTGGCTAGTATGACAATCAATAGCTCCATGAATAAATATACTCATAAATAAAAAGAATCTGCTTCTGACTACATATTCCATTTGCACTATTTCTACCAGACAATATTTTAACTAAAAATATAAGCACATACGCCAGGGAACAGTGGGGAGCCAAGAAACTGATCAATCAACTCGTTAAAAAAGAATGAACAAAAGAAAACTCACATCAGGTCTATTTTGTAGGGGAGCAAGTGTAGAAACAAGGTCCTTTGTATTTGGCCGCTCCCTAGGTTCATATTGCAAGCATCGCGAAGCAAGATCAAAGACCACTGTTGCCTCTTCACTTGAAAAATTTCCCTCCAAATGTGAATCCATTAAGAGAAGAATATTCTTGCCCCGTATCATATCAAGTGCCTGCAAATGAAAAAAAGCAGCACAGTGGCTAGATAAAAACTGCATAAAGCATCTTCCCCAGAACAACCCAAACCATTAGAAATACATTGGGTAAGACTATTGGCTATTGAAGATAACAATAGGGTGATGTAACAAGTTTGAGAATGGGAGATTAACATGGTTCAAATCAACTCAAACTCCATTAAGTCTCATCATCGTCTCTATCTAAATACTTAGCATAGGCCACCAATTTACTCAATCAAGGACTAAGTCCAACAGGCACAATTCTGAGGTTAAGGTTGATAAGTGTGTAGTCAAGAGAGGAGAGTAAAAAAAAAAAACACTAGAAATGTCCTCTACCACGAAAACAAAATCAAGACAATAGAATACTTGAAAATAGCCTAAGCAGTCAAATTCATTGAGGAAGCATTTAAAACCAAGACGACCACAATTAAGCCAGTGTAAACACAAAGCTATCAGTCAAAAAGTACTTGAACCGGATAGTTGCTACCAATTCAACTATTTAACAACCAGCAAATAGCTGTAGGACATTTTGAATTTGAAACCCTAAGTAGCTAATACCTTGGTAACAAAGCAAACAAATATTAAATAACATTGAGCATACACAGAACCATGAAATTAGATGCTTAGTAAAGCTTACTAAGCAAAATGAATTCGATATGCACGATAAAATACTCACGTGACTAGGAGGAATATGCTTTCCACTAAGAAGATCCAAAAGGACAGTCCCAAAGCTGAAAACAACACTTTCTGGAGTGACCCTTCCTACAGCATGCATACACATAATTTGTACATTACATAAATGATATGTAAAAATGCCTAATATAATACATTCACTTTCAAGAGTAGTTACCATTTCGTAGATATTCTGGGGGTGTATAGGCGAGATTTGTGCTATAACTTTTTCCATCCCTACTATTTTTCATCAAACCAAAACATGACAGTCGAGGATCACCATTCTGTCAAAACCATCAACAAAATCACCTCATTCGCTCAAGTTTAAAATCCAGAAATATCAGTTTCTTAACACAATAAAATAGATTCTACTACTCGAACCAAAGTGAAAAACAACAAAATGTTCAGGATTGAGAAAGAGATTTGTTATATCACCTCATCAAAGAGAACCCTATAGGCATTCAAATCATGATACAATGGACGTCCTTCACTACCGCAATAATCTAAAGCTTCTGCAATATATAGAGCAACCCTTAAACGCATGGCCCACTCTATGGTTTGATTCTCCCCTGACAAGGTAGTAATAAAATAAGAATCAAAAGTTATGGCTAGAATAGCTGTTGGAAAAAAAGAATAACCGAATTGAGAACTATGAACATGCAGAGACTGTAATAACAAGGATTGCTGATATATTTGAATATGAAAATAAAGAGGAAAACAATTGAGCCTAATACCAATAGAAGCAGTTCTACCAAATTTTCACAATGTTGAAGTTCCTTCACATCCAATGCCAAATTCAAGAACACAAGAAAACATCACTATAGCATTCCAGTGTCATAAGTGACGCAGCTTCTATAAAATGGGTAAACTAGTAACTTACTAAGCAAGCAATTCATTATGTGAGAATAATTTACTTGTTTTCTTAACGTTCGTCTACCAGGCAGAGCTAGGTTGTGAACCGCGATAATGATGAACTCGAGAAAAACCGTGGAAATAATAAACAGTGCATTAAAATCAAGATGTCAATCAAATATTGAAAACCACAAACCCATACAGTGAAATAGATGTTTAGCAAGAGTATCATTAGTCATGTACTCGGCCACCAGCAACCTCTCATCGCCATCACAGCAATAGCCAATCAAATTGGCCAGCCTTTTATGCCTCAGCTTGCCAACGCCCCACGCTTCATCCTATTAAAAAAGAAAAAGAAATTAAAACAAAAAATTCGAAACCCTAGAAACGAAATCAACGGAATATATAAAAACAAAAAATTGAAAACAAACGCATACCGCAAACTGTTTAGGATCGGGCCAGGCAACTTTGGTAAATTTTTTAACGGCGATCCAACGGCGGTTATTATTTCCGTTTTGAAGGCGCCCTTTGTAAACGACATTGGGGGCCTTTTCGCCGCTCTCGGATACGATAAAGTCGGCGCTGAAGTTGTTTGTTGCAGCTTTGAGGTCGGCTAACGAGAACTCAGAGAAAGCCGACACGCCTTCGGAGTCAAGTTCATCTCCGCCAGCGCCTCCTGAATCCGTAACATTAGATGGCTGAGTCGTATGATTATTTTGTCCGTTACGGTGATTCTGTTGGTGGTTGCGGCGGTGAGTCTTATCGATCGAGTGGTGTCCTTTCAAGAAAGTCGATTCGCAACAGCCCATAACTCGAACGAGTTGATACGGAAAACCTCCCAGCTCAGCTGAACCAATATATTAGCTGTTAATATTTCTGTTCTCTTTTATCGAAGAGAGAGAGAAGATTTTGTTTGCTTCCGGAGTATGCACTCGTGTGGGTGAGTGTGAAAAAGAAAGGGAGAGATCTAATTCAGTAGAGCTACAGTAGTTTTTCTTTCTTCTCATTGCGTTTAATTTCTTTTTCTTTTTTTTTTTCTTTTTTTCTTTTTTGGTTTGTTCTCCTCTCTCTCTCCTCCTTCTGCCTCACTGCACTGACAAAAACGCCTGCCTATCTGTGTTTCCTTCTAGTATTGAATTGTCCTTTTCATGATGAGGGGTACTTTAGTCGCAACGTCTCTTTTAACTTCTCGCGATATTTTAGTCCAGCCATTTTTACGCGCCAGCCTCTCTTTTCGTTGAAACCAAAACCAGGAACAAATAAAATATAACTTTGTTATACAAATAATAAATGAATATGAAACGTTTCATACTATTTTTATAATTATTATCTATTTTCAATAGTCAACCAATTAATACTTATTAATTTAAATAACTTAATATTAAAAAAAAAATCTATAAAACAACCTTATATAACGGTATACTATATGCATTATTTAAATTTTTTAATCTAACTTGATTTTTTAATAAGTTGCAAACAGGATCTATTTGTGAGAAAGAAGTAATTATAATTAGGTGATATTGTAATATTTATAATTTTGATATAAGGATATTTTAGTTATTTTATTTTTTAAAAATATTTTTTATTTTATTAAGATATGAATTCGAGTATTATTTTAAATAACGACTTAGGACAATCATTTTGAATGATTTTAAAAAGATTTTGATTTGAAATTAGGTATAAGTTGAGTTAGAAATGAATTTAGAAAGTTAATTTAAAAAAAATTTAGGATGAATCATTCGATCGAATTAATTAAGGAATTCGTTGGAACGAATAGATTCTCAGTGAAACGAATAAAGAAACTTAATTGAACAAAAGAAGATAGTAGAAATCAATTGAATGAATCGAAAAATTCGTTTAAACAAATAAGTTCGGTCGAATAAAAATATAAGCTCGTTTGAACGAATGAATGGCCATTATATTTTTATAGAATTATGAAAATTTAAGCTAAATGAAGTAGAGATTCACTCAAACGAAATAAAGTTCAGTCAAATGAGTGAGCAATTCTTTTCATCAAATAGGTTGAAAATTCGATAAACTATCAATTTTATCTTCAAAATTTTTTAATTTTTTTTGTTTTCAAGGGTATTTTAATAATTTTATGAAATATATATGGGTGTATAAGGGAGGGAAATTCATTTCTTTCTTCTTCCTTTCTTCCCCGTGTTTGCACTTTGCTTCTCGTTTTGGTTTTATCTGTCTCTCCCATTTTTTTGTCAATTTTCAACCAATTAAACTGTCATTTCTTACACCATACCATTAGAGTTCGTCATTCTCTACATCTTACATGATTCGTTTTATCGTTTTGATGAAGATTTAGACTCAAAGAGCTTAAGGAAATGTTAGGGTTCACTAATCACACCAAAATAATTTCAATGGTTCGTGAAGAGTGAAGCTCTCTAGAGTTATTTTCAACTCTTTGGTAAGTTCTATAACTTTATTAACATGTTTATTGTATAATTTAGTGAATTTGATTCTCGGGATTGCTATATATTTATTTTTAAATTAGACTCCGAATAAGTTGGTTTGAAATTTATTCATGTTAATGAGGATATAGAGTACATTCGTATATTATTTCATTATCGAAATTATGAAGTTAAAAATCTAAGCATAGGAAATAGTGAAGTTTGGTTATTGTACAATCAGGAACTGTTATGCAAACATTATTTTAGCATAATCCTAATAAATAGAGATAGAATGAGATTAAATGAGTATAATAAATATCCCTTTATTCGGGGTTTAGATTTGATTTGGACGAAAATACGAGAGATTCGGTAATTTGAGTAATAAATTGAATTAAAACATTTGTAAATGTTTTTAATATCAAATAAGGCATTCTTAAGTAAAACATTCGTAAAGCATCTTTCGCGCATGACATATTATGGTTATGAGAAATGATTATTAAATATTATATTATTTATATGTTTGTTATAGGAGTAGATGACGTAGTATAAGGATCATCGTCGTAAGAAAACCATCAAGAGAGCTACACATTATCTCAAAGTTATGAATGGAATTACCTCAATTTTTTATTTTATTTTCTATAAATTATTTTTAAAAACTTGGTGATATGTGCCTTACTGTAATAAAACTATTTTATTTGATTTTTGGAGGCCCAGTTGGCAAACTAAGAGGGGGTGAATTGGCTTTAAAGAAATTTAAAAACTAAATGAACGAAAAATGCTTAAGCCAATAAAAATGCTTTGCAAATATATTGATAAATTAATAATAAAATATTCAAAGCATATACAAAGCAATAAATAAAAGA
>JAVXUL010000002.1:1165863-1202805 GCA_035590515.1 Trichilia minutiflora | reverse complement strand
GAGAACTATAAAGCCACCAAGTAGATATGGTTATGCAGATTTGGTTGCTTATGTACTTTTTACTACAGAAGAAGCAAATGATGAGGAACCAACAAATGTGAAAGAGGCTTTAGAAAGACTAGATGTAGCTAAATAGTATGGAGCCATGTGTGAAAAGATGAGGTCTTTAGAGAAGAATCAGACCTGAAGATTAGTTGAGCAACTTGAAGCCAGAAAGGTTGTTGATTGTAAATAGATTTTTAAAAGAAAGGAGAAGGACGATGGACCCATGAGATTCAAAGCAAGATTAGTTGTCAAGGGGTTCACTCAAGTAGAAGGGATTGATTATTCAAAGATATTTTCACCAGTGGTTAGACATGTTTCTGTTAGGTTGTTGTTGTCCTTGGTAGCAGGTTTTGATTTAGAATTAGAGCAATTAGATATAAAGACTGCTTTCTTCATGACAATCTTAAGGAGGAAATTTTAATGAAGCAGTCTGAGTGCTTTATTGAAAAAGGTTCAGAGCATAAAGTGTGTTTGCTGATGAAGTCTATCTATGGGCTTAAACAATCCCTTAGGCAATAAAACTTGAGATTTGATGAATTTATAAAAGAAAATGGTTACTTGAGGAGTGCTTTTGATCAGTGTGTTTACTTTAAAGATAACAGCATCGATGAAATGATTTTTCTATTGTTGTATGTGGATGACATATTGATTGAAAGTAAAACTAAGGATAGGTTGATTAATTTAAAACAAGCTCTAAGTTCTTCCTTTGATATGAAGGATTTGGGAGCTAGAAAGAACATTCTTGGAGTATAAATCATAAGGGATAAGGAGAAAAGCCTGCACAACTTTCCCAAAGGAAATATCTCAGTAAAATTTTATAGAAATATAACATAGAGAATACAAAATCAGTGAAAGTTTCTTTGATAGCACATTTTAAGCTGTTAAATGATCAATGTCAACAAACAGCTGAAGAAGTAGAAGAGATGAGTAGAATTTTATACTCAAGTACTGTTGGAAGTTTGATGTATGGAATGGTTTGTACCAGGCTTAATATTTCATTTGCAATGAGTGTTGTTAGTAGATTTATGAGTAATTTAGAAAATGATCATTCGAAGACTGTCAAATGGGTTCTAAGATATATAAAGGGCAACTCAGACAAGGTTTTAGTGTTTGGAAAAATTATAAAAAAAGCTAATGTGTTTGATGGATATGTGGATTCTGATTTTGCTGCTAATTTGAACAAAAGAAAATCAATGACAGGTTTCATTTTCATGTATAGAGGCTGTGCTATAAACTAGAAAGTTTCACTGCAGCATGTGGTTGTTTTGTCAACCACTTAAGCTGAGTACATAGTTGGTGTTAAAGCAATAAAAGAGACTATATGGTTGTAGGGAATTTTAGAGGAGTTGAAGATTGGAAGTGAAGATATCAGGATGTTTTGTGCTAATCAAGGAGCAATTTAGCTATCCAAGTATCAAAACTATCATGAAAGGACCAAATATATTGATGTTAGGCTACATTTTATTCGAGATGTTTTGGTTGGAGAAGGCTCATATGTCTGAAAATGTTGCTAATACACTCACAAAGTATGTAACTACAGAGAAGTTCCAGTTTTGTTTAGATTTGATGGGGTTAGTATCAAGTTCTTAGTTGTTGTATTATGAGAGCTTGGTAATAGGTTTTTCTAAGGTGTGAAAGTATAAGAAAGTAGTCAAAAACAAATGTGTATGATTATCTTATTGTAGCTGAAAAAGAGGAAGTGTCCAGTATATTTTGTATATTTTGTGTAAGGAGTTTGTTGAGAGTTGATTCATTATCAAAGCAAGCATGTGAAAGGGGCATGATTGTCATTTATGGAGAGGGATATTCTTTGTTAAATGCCAAGTGAAAGTTAGTTTTGTTAGTTGAAGTGAACACATTGGTATTACAAAATTGCAGCTGGTGTTATGCTTTGTATCCCGTAATGGTGTATAAAAATGAACAGATTTGATAATCAGGAAAATAACAGAGTTTTCCTCTTGAATTCTATTTATTGAGTTTTTGTTTTAGTTTTCATTTTTCTTCCTCTGTTTTCTTCTTTCTTCATGCTGTTTCTTATAGTTTTTTGAGTTGGAAAGAATTATGGAAATTGTAGAGGAAAGTCTTTTGGTGTACATTTCTGGTTTTTTATTTTTTCTGTATTTCTTTGTAGTTTTTGTCTCGTTGAATCTTATTTTCCCTTCGTTCACACATGCGCATTTCCATTGCTCTACTAATCCTCCATCAAACCAGCATCCCATGTTTCATGCATTTCCCCGCTCTAAGATCGCTTTGCTACAGTATTAACTTTGGAATGACATCATTAAAACAGAGGCAAGCTTACGCAAGCGACACTACGCATAGTTGCACACCTTATGTTCGATAAAAAGCCATTGAAAATGAAGGTTTATCCAGTTCCAGTATGTGGAATGCGGCCATGCGAATATAACACCAAAGAACGTGGCCCAATTCATTATTTTGTCATGTAATATTCTTCATTGAAACACGGTGAGAATGTATGCTAGAAGTCAAGTAGAGAATAATTACCGGAAAATCGCACATATCCTGCGGAGGCTGTCACCTGAGCGCTTCCCATTCGAAGCATCTCATGTCGTTTCTAATTAATAGCTTTAGGGAATAAACTAATAATAGTTTAACGATAAGTTAGAATTAGAACGGGCTCTGTCGTGATTGACAACATTTTTTAAGGATTCCTTGCGGTGGAACTTTTGCCAACATTTTAGGATCCTGGAATTTTTATTATTAGATCAATTCAAGACACATTTCCAAGTAGTCTGTTTCATCAAACTTTTGTCGGTCAAAAAAGAATTGTCAAGCGAATCGATAAATTCTAAATTCCTTATCTGTAAAGCTAACCAATGAATTTGACACAATTCTAACACTGCCCATCTATTGGTAAACATGTTGTGGGTTCTTTACTAACATGGTCACTTTTAAGTCCTATGATTAGTGGGAAAAATAATGAGGTATGGAATGGCATTCCATCGTTAATCATCAGAATGTGTCCAAAAAAAATGGTAAACTTGTAGAAACAGATGTTATTCTGGTAACTAAACAGGAAAATAAGACAGATGTTTAATCAGTTTATGCATATTATATTCCTAAGCGAACAAATATTCGACTTGCTGTGAAATCTACGAACATTTTATGACGCAGAAATTATGATTTTGTCCAAACAGTGATAGTTAGAACGTATTGTTCCAATTGCCATGTGCTCAAAATTACTTTCCGCAGTACAGAAACTTCCAGATTCAATTTTAAAAAACTAGTTTATGATGGAGACAACCCTTCCTAAAACAGCCCTTCCCAAAACCAATCATATTCCACTGAGAGTAGCATTACCATTGATAATCTTACAATCGATAAAGGGCAAAATTCCTTGAAGAATTATATCACGGAAAACGAACAGTGCCGCTGATCTAAAATACAGTTACCCTGAGTCAGCTGAGAATTACCGCATGTAACTCTCAAGCATACCTTAGTATTGCACTTCATCTGCACTCAACATGGCATTCCTAAAGTGAGATGCTTTGGGCCGCAGACTGTACTGAGATCTTAACCACATGGTTTCTTCTCCATCAGCATCTTGACAACCTGTTAACCAGCAAATGTTGATGACCAGAACTCTTGCCATGCTCTACTGTAACTTGATGTATCTGCAACTCAACACATGCCCCTCAATACAAAGACAATTTGGACAAATATGACTACCAAGCAATGAACTTAAATTTCAACCTCCTCAACTTCAGCAAGTGAATACACTCAAAACTTGACCAGACAAAATTTCTCACACAGATTACTGTCTAATATGGGTTACAGATAGCTATGCCAGGAAAACCCAGGAGTGGGGGGGAGTGGGATTGGTGGAAGGTGGGGGCGTGGAGAGAGAAGGATAACTTTAGTTCGAAATTAAGGACCTGCTGAGTTCATTTGATTAATTCGAATACAAAGCTTGTCATAAGCTTGTTCGGAGTTGGCTGCGAATCTCTCAATAGCCATGAAAGTCTGCTTCAGACCAGACTGCAGACTACCAGTGTTGGTAATTTTATTACTTTCCCTACCCAATAAAGACACCTTCTTCTCCCGTGTTTGCAATACTTTTTGGATCTTTTCCTCCTCCTTCTCCAAGATCTTTACTTTTCTATCCATATCCTTGTTGGTAATTGCCATTTGCTGCAACTCTGCATTATGCTGTTCCAAGAGCTGGCTCACACTAGTGAAAAAACCTTGTAGGGCTTGAGCCACTTCCTTCTCTGATAGCATATCCATAGCATGCGACCACTGATAAGCAATCACAAACAGAGGAGGTGCCCCAATCCTCCCAGGAGAGAAGGGTGCTATACTATCAACTGTCTCTTCAGGTTCATATGGAAGACATTTCAGTAGCCAACCATTCAAGGCTTTGACATAGCATTTTTGGGCTTCCATCCAATTGGAAAAGTTTAGATTCAAATTTTGTAGCTCAAACTTGAGCCTTATAGCAGCTTCAAAGTGAGCACTCTCAAACTTTTCATTTGACGCAATGGCATCCAAACTTTTGGCTTCCATAACAGTTTGGATCTGACCTCTATGGCATTCCAGCATAACTTTCCACATATTGAGTGACCTGATTACATCGCATATGGATTACAGTTAAAACAAAATATAAGTATCGGTAGGAAGATAACTCCATTCTAAAGATTGTAACAGAACCAGCAAAACGTAGAAGGGACAAGGACAACAGGTCAGACAGGATGGAAATAGATCCACTAAACAATTTTTCTCCATTAATTCCATACTTAAACTTTTCTGGAAGAGAAGATTCAACATCTCCAGACATTCAACTAATAGGACACTGTCATTATGCTTCACCCGGACAAGAAACATTCATCAGAATTGATTTGTTGTTCGCAATAGTGCGTGGGAGATAAGGAATATATAGTCATTAGAAAACACGGATAGTCACGTACCTCTGAACCAATTCATTGATCTGTGGCCACAACTCTTCGTCCCTCAACTTGTTAATGGCAATTGAAATCTTGTCAATAACTTGAATTGCAATTTTAATTTTAGTAGATAAAGTCCTGAGTATAGTGCGAGTTGCTTCAACTTTTAGAGTTTCAGCACCCTTATCATCCAAACTTTTCATCTGCTTACACTTTCTTGCATAAAGTATACGTAATTTTTCCTCAGCCTACAACAGAAAGAATGCCATCTTCACTTCCAATCAATCACCACTCGGTAAATTCAAAGGAAAAGGAGGCAAAGAAGAGATCACAGGAAGATTTTGTAGTAAAATCATGATTGCATTAATTATCGCTAATGGAGAAAATATTGCCAATTTTACTATTTCTATCCAGTTACTACAGCCATTACTCATGCCCAGCGTTATAGCCATAACATCATATTTTTTTATTTGCAAATAGAACTTTTCTTAGTCTGCTATCATGCTCTGTTATAAAATTTCATCAAGTAGCATAGAAGATATAGAAAATCACAAAACATCCTACCCTTGTTTTAGTCAGTGGGATAAGCAAATTTGTCACAATATTATTCCTACGTATCCATCTTTTAGGTAAATCAAAATTCAGATACACATACAGAAACCAGTTTGTGTTTCACCACAGTTACAAACAGTATAAATGTATAGATACTTATCTAGTTACGTTTATCCCCCTATAAATTTAAAGCCAACTTGAGTGCAAATTTAGATGCATAGCACAGATACAATTTGATACAGAGTAACTCTAATATATAAATATAAGCAAGTTTCCTTTCGTCAGAAAATGGTAAAGTATTCAGGTAACTCTAATAAAAATATAAGCTTATTTACCAAAGAGAAAACTCAGATCAAGTATGGAGGTAATTACTAATTAGCCACATTAAGTGTATGACAGATTATATGAAAACCGAAGGAATATCAAACATTATATTCCTGCAATCACAATCATATTCACAAACTCACTACTTTTTCAAAGATAATTCAAAATCACTTCCTAATATATACATGAAAGTTAACGTAAATCCCGTCCAACTATGCATTTACCTAATATTCCCCTGTTCAGTGATCTATCAAGAATCACAAAAGTAAAAAAGAAAAGTTAAAGATAGAAAAGCAACTTGGACCACAATAAAAGCAAGCAAACCTTGACTTCATCATAGAGTTTCCTCTCCCACATGCAGAGTTTCTTCAAAGTTGCTGTTAAGTTCCTTGGTTTCAGAACCAGATCATCATCAAACCCTTGATTACGAAGATGTGTGGATACTGCCAGCCTCGACGGACTCACAGCATAAAACATCTTCGAAGATACTGCAATGCAAGATAAAGCTTTAAACAATTATTTTACTCTAAGTAATTTTTATTTTTTTTTATAGAAAAAATTAGAACTTTCTGATTTTTTCTTTTTTGCACATTATATAATTTCGTCCAAAGTCAACATGTACAAACTAAATGCCTTAGATGTCAAACCCTTCAAAAAAAATATATAGGATCTAACTTTTACTTTCAAGTTCCCATTTTTTGAGAACTCCATGATCAATTATTAGAAATACAATTATCTCTCTTCAATACGGGAAGCAACAATTCAAAGGCATTTCTCACACAATCCAGAACCATTTACTCTCTTGTTTAAGACCAAACAAAATGAGACAGGAACAAAATGCCAACCAAAAACAAAATGAAACCTCAGGGGCTTCGGGACTTTCGTAGGGGCGGCTTGTTTTGTTTGATATTTATTGTAGGTTTTACAAACATACGTAATTTGGTAATGAAAATGAACAGTCCTGCTGTTGAATAAACAGTACGACGTGATATGTAATGCAGTTCATGAAAGAGACAATAATTGAGAGAGATTACCTTGAGAAACAGAATATTTGTGATGATAACGGAATTTACCAGCATCAAACATCTTCAAAACTTCACTCCCACATTCTGATGCTCTCTCAAACAGAACTTCTACTTCTTTCATAACCTCAGAAACACCCCGTTGATCCCTTTGACTTTTCGTTTCAGGCTCCTTTGAACTCTCTTTCTCTGAAACTACATTCTTTTGCTTCCCATCATCACCTTTCTCTGTCAACTTAACCTGGTCATTCTTTGCCAAAATTTTATCATGACTTCTTCCATTTTCATTGACTTCTTGTTTTGATTCACGATTCGGAAAAAATGGAGGTTCAAATTTCTCCAAAGGCTCAAAGAAGTTCAAGAAATCCCAAGCGGAACTGGTCGCGGTTGGAGGCGGCGGCGTCTTATGTGCCCAATGGCTGTCGCTAAATTCGGCATTATATGTCGAGAAATTATTGTAACGATGACCTCTAGAACTATGGCTGTAATCGATAGACAGAAACGTATCCAAACTCGAACCTAGGTTTTCCTGATTAAAATAATTGTGATGATTCCTGTTAAACGATTCAAAATCTTTATTCCTATCTTCCTCTTCAGAATCCGAATCGAAATGAATATGCGAATCTGACGTTAAACTCGACAGAGAAGATTTTGCCGATTTAGCATCAGGATCACCATTAGAGGAAGCATCACGGCAGTGATAAGAACCATAATCCTCGAAAAATTGATGAAGAGCGGGGCCAATCGTCTTGAGAGACTGCATGTAAGTAACGTGAGCATCGGCGAGTAAATAGCTATGGTGAAGCGCGTCGTCAATGAACTTGCACCGGTCACGGCACAGGGCGACCGCCGGAAGGTTGTCGAGTTTTGAAGTGGTGCATCCCATAACTAGCTGACGTGTCCTTTTGCTTTCTCGTCTAACTCCAGTTTCCGTCAAAGTTTTTCAAATTCAATGGGAATGATGAAACGGAACGTTTAATTCCGGAACTTTATTGTGCATTTAAGCTGCATAAATGAGAGAGTAGGGGAGTAGGGAGAAGTGAAAGTAGTGGAATCAGCTTTTTGTAGAGGGAAAAAGGAGTGGCGGGATTCTTATCATATAACGTCTCTTTAATAATTTCTTCGGATTTTGCACATAGGGTCTTAATTTTATGATAAATTTCAGAATTAGCTACATAATTGTCCTCTTATTTTCTACAAATTTAAATTTATGACACTCTAATTTGAATAATTCTCAATTCACAGTAAAAAATTTTCTATCTTTCCTTTTCTAAATAACAGAATTGTTGTCGCCCATTAGGCAGTCTTCTTGTGGAGTCTTCTTTTCCTAACGTCTTCTTTTAAAAATTTGAAATGATAAAATTATTTTAGAAAAAAAAAATTCTAAAAGAGAAAATTAATTTGATTCTAGTTCTATATACAAAGTTGCATAAATATTAAAACTTTTAGTTTAAGAATTTATTTAATATTACAATGTGATATTTTTTGAACTATAAATGTTGTAGAATAAAAACTATTAAGAATATATTTGATATAGTTAATTTTTACTTAATCTTAAATGCAAAATTATAAAAAATATTTAATAATATTAATTTTTAATAAAATTTATTTATTTTTTAACTGATGTTTAATATTTTAGTCTATAATAATTGTGATTAAATATGTTACAAATATAAAATATTAATATAAGAACTTTCAGTAAAGAAAGTTTTCAATCTTAATAGTCTAATAAAATAAAAGGCACAATGAAAAATAGTAGATAGAGAGGCTAGCTGTTAGCTTGGATGGCAAAATCTAAGAGATAGGTGAAGTGGATTTTATACAAAATTAAAAAACAAGTGAAAATTTATATACCCAATATGAGTTTTATAAATGATAAAGAATTAAGTAAAAATGATCAGCAATCAATTAAAGTAAGCAAACAAAGATAGAGAGAGATACAAATGATATTTATAATAATTTAGCACAACTTGACCCACGTCTATTCTCTTAATTTTATCTTCAAGTTAAGACTTCATTAACTCTTGGTTTGTATGGATTAAAAGTAATCCAAATTATAATTATTTTCTTTAATGGTGAAGGATAGTCAAACACTTCTTTCTTTATATTGAGTGAAGAGTAATCCACTTTATTTTCATAAGTATAGACTAACTCAATTCTTTCTTTATCCAGATAAAAAGTAATCAAATACAACTTCTTTATATGAGTGAAGTGCAACTCAAAATAACAATATAAGGTTAATACAAAGAGTTTTTTTTTTACTAGAGTAGATATACTATGATATTCTTTTCAAGTTTCTCTTTCTAAAATAATACAGGTTAAATTCGAGTGATTTGATTAAAAAAAATTATACTCCAATTGTTTGTTTGTTGATTTCTCTTCATTTTTTTAGAATAATAAGGCTTTTAAAACTCTGAAATTTGATCCACCAATAGCTCTTTAAAGATTCTCTAAAGTTCATTTAATATCTATATTAAATACTAAGAAACTAGCCTATGGCTTTAAAATTATGGAGAGTATTGATATATTACTAAATTGTATTAATATTTAGTCTTATTTTGAGCTTGAAATCTTCATTGCATATCAATGTATCGATACAATATTGGAGGTATCGATACTTCCATACATTTAGCTTTCAAATTCTTTGTCACACCTTTGTGTATCGAAACTTTATTTTAGGTGTATCAATATTTTCATACACTCTATTTCATAATTTATCATTATCATATATATTGATACTTTCATAAGTCGTTCACCTGCGTCTTTATCTCTACTTCATGTATCGATATTTTTTGCTTGAACATATCGATACTCATACTCTCAAAGAATGACATATTGATACTTTGACCTGGATATATCAATACTCGAGACTGTTTTGACACTTTTTCTTTTTCTAGCTAGTAAATATTGATATTTATGAACTTGATATCGATACTTAGTTCATTTTCTTACACTTTTCTCAACCTTTTAGATATTAATGCAATTGTGCTCAACTAAATGCAATATTATATATTTAAATTAATACATAATGTTATCAACGAATCATAAATTCAACTTATTTAGCATTCTCAAATTTGTTACTCCATCATCAATCAATTATTGTATAAAACACTTAAATAATCATATCAATTAATCCATTTGCTCGTTTAAATACTCTTAATAGTTTAATCAATACATTTAAAGCAATAATCAATTTTGACAAATCAATAATTCAATTATAATCAGAAACGAAATATAATCCAATATTAATTATCTAAAGTATAAACAAAATCATTTAACTAAAATATACAAAATAATTTTGTCTACCGTCAAAAATATATTAAAGTCATGATATATAGGCTTGCTAATACCACCAATTTTATGATTATTTAGTTGCTGATGCCCATTATTTTTAATTATTTTTATGGGACATAATTTGTAGATATTAATCAACTATGCCTATGAATATCATTTTTTCAAAATCATATCATGACATGCAAACAAATGGGTAATTGGGTTTTCGTTTTCTATATGGCTATTTTCAACCCTAATGATTTGACGAACCAAAAGTAAATTTCATATTCAAAACCCCAATAATACTGACCATAATTAGTTTTGTTTTTGTGGATTTTCAATGATATAGGCAGTGAATGTGTTTTCAATTCCAAAATGATTGCTTTTAAAAAAAGTAAACCGCTCTCAAACACATATAACGTCTATGGCAGTACGGCACTTTGATGTTTAGCGTTTCTCAATATTTTTGGGGAGAAAAGGTTAACCCAAATGGACATTTGTATTTTATCTCCGCCAAGCTATGGCATGATTATTGTAAAGGAAAAAGAAAAAGGAAAACGATGCAAAAGGTTGGAAAGTAATAGATTCGGCCAAGGAGGAATAACATTTGGATCCCTAATCTCTTATACTTTCACAAATAAGATACGTTTTGAGTTTTGTTCTCCATTTGGGTCAAAGAAGCCTATGTTTTATTTTTATATAACAATTGTAGTGACTCTAATGTTATTATCCTATTTTGTAAAGTACCAGTATCTTTATCTTTAACAGATTGGTAATAAATCAAAGTCGGTGACGTGAATGATGGTGATTTTTGAATCTGCTGGTCCATGCTACAATCTAAAAAGTAAGTATATATGGTGGAAAATCCAATTAAGTGAACCTTCACTTGTCTGTATTGTCTCCATATTTTTTTTTTTTTGAAATGAAAGATTTTTACAGGACAATAACGCAAAACAAAAGCATGGTCCTAAGCTTGCTCCTGCCTGCAACATACTTTTGAACATTTATACACTACGACTATGGTAATAGCAATAGCAATAGCAATAGAAATAGTATATCCTCTTTTCTGGGAATTTTCAATGTTATAACATAACTTTTGCTAGTGGTCTATAGTATAGTAATTAAATTGCAAAGTGCCATCACATTACTGCATAAGGAACAGCGTGGTCCCAAAACCTTACCCATCTTCCTGCTTCTTCATAGACAATGAAATTGCAAATGCTATTTCTTTATGAAAATTTCTTCCTGCTTCTTTATCGAGATTACGTTGCTTTTCCTCCTCTCTCTCTATATTTTTTATTGCTAATCTTATTTAATAAATATTTTCACACGTACGTCGATGTGAAAGTATGTGTGTGTATATATATTGTATCTTTGTGATAGAAAAGGTTTCAAATTAAAAGTACTAATTAAAATATTTTTAACCATCTCATTTAGTGGAAATATTTTACTAAGCCTTTTGCTGCCTCCTATGTATATGTATTTTTAAAGTGTAACCCAACTTTACCCTAAAGTTTTGTATTTTTTTTACTTTGTTTTTATTTTTTATTTATTCATTTATTCTGAAATAATGAGAAAGAGTGGTTAAAACAGTTGTCCCAACTTCCAAGACTGTCGCATAGGAATGGATCTTTCATGATAGTCAATCGAAATAAAGTGGCCTAATCAAAATTCTAAGGACATCGAGGTTTTGGATCAATGGGATTGGGCACACCCTGATGAGGCTAAGAGTCAAAGGCTCAATGCTTCAAAATTTAGATTGAAATATCAATCTATCATCATATTGAATTTAAAATAAAACATTATTATTAGGGATGACAATAAGATAATAAAAATACCCAATTTTATATTTATTATCTATATTCGTATTTATATATAATTTTTTAAAATATTAAAATTAGTATGTGTATCTGCATTAAAAAAAGGATAATTGCAAATATTTATTTTTAAATACTTTAAATTTCTTTTACTCATATTACAAATATCAAAGTTCAGCCCGAAAAATATTTAATTGTATAATATATTATGCATAATTTTTATGTAAAAATCAATCAATCATAAATAAATATGTAATACTAAAAAGTTATTTAAAATAACAAGATAATATTTATAAAAATTTACAATATATTATATTCATATCCAATATAAATACTAACTTACTACTGATTTATCAAATTAACCAAAATAATCAAACTTTATCTACAATCAAATTTCTTAAAATAAAAAGTTTTATTCAACTAAAAATATAATCCAACAATTCACAACTACAGCAATTTCATAATTTTTAAACTATAACAATTTCATTCTATGTTTCTAACATAAAAGAAAATCAAACCACCACCATATTTAAAAAATAATTTAATAATTTATAATAATCTAAAATAATTTTGATTATTTTAAAAACTAGGTCGTTTTAAAAAACAAACGATACTCTTAATATCTATATACGACCTATCCTTATTTATATTCATACCATATTTATTTTGTGATTATCTATACCCATAAAAAAATAGATAAATATTCTCGAATAAAAGGGAATCCTAATTTTTATCTATGCAAAACTACTATATAAATTCGATCTTCCACACTGATATGATAAATTAAATTTTTTAAAGTAAAAAGACAATAACTCATATCGTAAACAAGATAGTAATAACGTTGCAAAATTAATTTATATGGATAGTAAAAAATTATTTATCTACAAAATATTCTTAAACAAAAGAATTTTATATAATACATCAAATTCAAAACATAACTAAATTACAAACACTTCATTATAACAACTCACCAAATCAAAAATGCCCAAAGAATTCAATAATTTCTGGGTCCGAAAACCAAACTTCTCCATTATATATGCGTGGTTTGAATTAATGCAACCGCAATCCAACACTTTTTGTCCATAAATTTTCCCCTTCTTGGATGGCAAGAACTTGTAACGCTTCAATTTGTAACAGATCATTTTCTCTTTTTATTCTTTCTTTTTGTAGGGGGATGAATTGGAATTTATAGCAATATTAAGTGTTCAAAATCTTGAGCTAAAAACTACTGTCAATGCCGGTGGAGTATCAAGGATTCATTAACAAGTTGGAAGCAAGTCAAATTATCAGCAGTTTCTCTTCATTCTCTACTCTTTTATTTTAAGGGAAAACCAAAGTCATGATAAGAGAATGGTTGGATTTATTTTTTATTTTTGAAATTATATGTAGGACTTTCCACCAAAATCATCTGACTCGATTCAATTATGTCTAACGAACACACACTTGTTTGTTTCAATGGGTAATGCTCAACGTGCGAAACCCACCACATGCGGTTTAATTGTTTAATTTTTGTTTGTAATTAGACTCGTTATTAACTTCATCATTAATCGTCTATTTTTATGAATTAAGATATTAGTTTATTTTGAACTTATAGTCTTAATATTGTTACGTATGTGCAAGTCTATAGTAGAAACAATATGATAGTGCTACATTATTATCTTATATTTTATATTTTCACATTAATTTATATAAATAAATTTTATATTTAACATAGTATAAATTAATATTTATTCGCTTTTTTAACAAAAAAAATACTAAAATCATGAGATTTTAATCAATGTTTAAATTTTATTCATGTTTAATTAGTGATCGTCCATGTCAAGGTTAAAATCAACTGTGAAAAAGAACCCTTGTATTAACTTTGTCAGATATTTTGAATCAGCTTTTATGTAGATTGTAATCTTGATTTTTTTATGCATACGATTCTTAGGAAATCACATAAAGAATTACATGTTATGCATGATTGCCTGTTGCCTTTTTATCTTGTAGTTCTTCGTTGTTGATGAATTATGATACTTAGTTCTTTGAAAAATCAATATGCACTATCTTTTAATTGAATTATGATCTAAATCAACATAATCAAGTTACTTTGCAAACTACCGTTGGTTTGAACAACATGGGAGTTAGCATAACGCCAGAGACGAATCTTAAATATTAATTTCATTACCACATATGCTAAAATATTTTATATATTGATTATTTTCAAAAACGAATGAAAATGGGTATTACTCTTTAAAAATTTTGATCTTAATATTTAAATAATAACTTAGATTAATTAACTTGAAATTTTGGTTTGATTCTTTCATGATTAATTAACACAAAAAAGTGATTGCATGTTATTCTTCTGAATATCGTGAAGTGAATAATCGAATTAGGCAATCAAAATTTACAAGAAAATCTATACTTTACACTATTTTTTTTCTCAATTTTCAATTCATTCTAGCGAATAGAACACAAGAAAATGGATGTAAAAGTAATTAAATTGGAAATTAAGTTATATCTCTGACTTCCTACTGTGTAAGAGTGTTGAGAAGTGAAACCCTAGTTCTAATCAAACTCCTAAACACTTTCTCACTAATAGTTTCAATTCCACAAATACAACCCTCCAAACTTTGCATTTTCCTCAAAATCGTTCTTATTTCTTCGTCTCCTTTTTTACTTAATCCCCACAAGTTCTCGACGACGACTTGTTGAAATTCTTGAATACCCTCTTCGATTTTTACTTTCTTAGCTTTCTTGATGAATCTCAACCCCATCCACGAAGACTTTCTCGAAGCAAACGCCATAGAAATTCCCTTGAAAAGAGCAACTGTAACCAGCATTGTCACTTCCACGGCGTCTCCGATAACGCCAGCCAACTCAGCGTCTGCAACGGACGACAACATTGTTCTCGGAACTCGGTATTGTCCGATGCATCGAATTGTAGATACGAGTTTAATCATCTCCTTCCCCATTGTCTTTCTGGCTTTTAAATACAAAGCCATCTTCGAATCGTCTTTCTTCCTTATAGCCACCTGCGCCGCAAACTGTTCTTCTTTCAGCGCCAAAACCGATGTCTGGAAAATTCCATAAACGTCAACAAAGCGAAGAAAATCCTCCAGAATCTTCTCGACCCACTCTTGTTGATTCCGAAGAGACTCTTGCTTTTGGGGGAGCTGGAGAATATCCTCAAGAGAATCATGAACGTCTTTGAGTCGGTTCAAGACATCACAAAGCCAAGCCGACCTTCTGTTCTCTGACTTGGAGGACCAGGCTTTGAGCTCGTTGATCTCATCTTTGATCTGAGTAATCAACGGATGTGATCTGCATGGAAGACTGATGGATCTAACGTGATGAGATACGGGTGGTTTTGATGGACGGTTGGGATGTTTGCTAGGAAAAGAAAGAGAACGTCTGAAAACGCCAACCATTTTTGTAATGGTAATGGTGTTGGCTTTGGGTTTAATGGCTTCTCAACGTTTTGTTTTTCCTTTCTTTTCGACTGTTTTTCTTTGGCGCAGAAGAGAGATGTGAAGAAGAGGTGTATATAAAGAATGGAAGACAACTAATTCGCACGAGGGTTTTTTTTCGAATATGGGAGACTGGAAACTGGATCCGCGAATCATTCTAGCTGTTATTTGTTAAGCTTCATCATGTGGGTTTTGTCTTTCAAAACAAGGCGTTTTTGGGCTCCTTTTTCTGTGGACAAGAGACACCACGTGGGTTTGACACGCTGGCTTTTTCTTGTGACTCCTCCATCCTCGCTGTAAATTTCAGTATTCCAGATTTCCAGTGAACTCTTGTCACCATACAGATACATTGAAGTTCTTTTATCTGATTGGAACCTGTTACCTATTACGCAACGCTGTGCGTGCTATGCTGTTCTATCCTGTCCTGTCCTGTTCTGTCTGTCTGTCTGGTTCCATTTGAATTACCACCATGGCTAGGAATCAAAAGTCTTGGACAACTTGTGAGCCACGAATGAATAATTATTTTGATCTCCATTGAAAACTTTTCAATTTTTAACATTTTCCAAAGATTTTTACATAACTAATCGTAGTATAACAGATAAGTTTTTAGTTAGCTGTCACACAATCACAGATATGACCAGCTGAGTGAATTCTGTCTGGTTTTGCTGCATTGAAATTCGAATTTTCCAAGATTAATTGATAAGGTTAAGAAAAACTCTATACGTGAACGCGTATAAGTTTGAATTGTTAATTTATGCAAGTGGATCGAATCAGGGATTGCAGCCTCGAGCTTCTCGTTGGAGCTTCGGGTATAGTGTTTTAAGAATTCGAAGAGGATTGCGCGGAGTTAATTAAATCAGACGCCGAACTTGGAACTTGAGAAGAAAGATTTACTTAATTAGCAGCATATAAGAATCTGCGAAAATATTTATACAAAATCTTTAAAAGTTAAACGAAATGTTTGGATTGAGAGACCGAATAAATTTGGAATACAAGGAGCAATGGAGCATTCAGTTTATGGTTTGCACTAGAGAACTCAAAGAGGGTATTTTGCCATAAAATTAAGAAAATAATCAAGGTTAAAAACATTATTAAGTTATGTGGTAAATGAAATTAAAAGGGATTGCTAATTAATTTATTTATCATTTCCCTTTTTCCCAAGATATGTTGGGAAAGCCGTCTTGTTGCACGTATCAAAATCAAGCATGACAAGCTATAAACTATGATTTCAAAAGAAAATAAATTGATGAAAGAACCAAATATTTGGTTAATGTACTTAAACATAATTAATAATCGGAAAATGCAATTTGGTTGCACTCCATAAAGAATTTTCTGGTAGAATGCCAACTCTTTGAAGCAAGGATTTAAGCCTTTCTAGTAGTGGTCCCGAATCTGATGCTCAGTTGATTAAACCAAGTGATTAAAGCAAGGATTTATTTATTTATATTATTGCATAAGCCACGTAACATCACCTTGTCAAACCCTTGGAAGTTGATTACCATCGTGTTTGAATCTGACTCAATTGATTAAACCAAGTGTTTACCGATTAATTAAACTCCACTCGTTTCGGAATTGAAGAACCGAATATCAGCCAGCCATTGATACATTGGCTTCCAACGACTTGTTCTACAAGCTCTCAGACGACGTCATCCATTTGAGAGAAGATTTCAAATTAATTAATCCACGAGATTCTCTCTTTCTTCAACTCAAAACGACATTAAAACTTAAAAAATAGTAAATCCATAAAAATCATGTTGTATCAAGGATTTCACGTTTTGTACATGTTAACGCAGTTGAACCTCTAACCGTAATGATACAGTCGTATTTGGTAGGCGTTGAGTCACCTCACGTGGGGCGGTAGAATAAAGTCTCACGTTTTTTTATTTATGAGAATAATGATAATCTTTAATTCTGATCTCTAGTTGATACTTAGAAGAAATTATTGTGTTAGGTAATAAAGGAGACAGGTTTACATTAATGCAGCGACATAAAGGCCACTTTAGACTGAGTGTCGCTAGTGGCAAACGGAAATACCTTCATGCCGAGGTAAGGGAGACGTTGAAACTGAAATTATTAAATGAAAAGGTGGTTTGCTTGTCTGTTTGGTATAAAGTCTAAATATTAAATTTTATATATTTAAAAATTATTTGTTTTACTTAATTAACTTTTTGAAATTAATTTTTCAATAAAAAAAGTTTGAATAAAATTTTAAATTTAAATTTGCTACTATCTATATTTTTTTATATTGCAAATTTTATATTGCATATTTCTTTTATTTAAAATATTTAGTTTAATTTAAATTTAAAATTATGATTAAATTTATATAAGAGTTATGTTAAAATATTATATTTAATTTTTTAAAAATAATTTAATATTTATATTTAGATATTTAATAAAAATAAATATAATATTTATATTTAAATTCAAACTTGTCACAAAAACAACCACCACCACCTAATGCCTAATTGTCAGCTGCCCACAACAGTTGACACTTCGACCATGGAGACTTGTGATCGTGGCCCGTCCCGGCTAGCCCCATTGTAGCCCAAAAAGCTCCTGCACTGGGAGTTATTGGCTGTCAGACGTGGCTGTAGTCAACTTGTAACAAGTTTCTTTTTCTTTAGGTTGTGGGACACGTGTATCAATGAAAGCATAAGTTGGTAGTAGAAAAAGACTGCAGATTACTGTGAAAGAAGGAAACAATGGAACGAGCGAGTGATAATCGGGAAGGCGACTGAAACCAGCACCAGCATCAGCATCAACAGCCTAACATTTCACCGATGAAGCCGGTAACACGCGACGCATACAGCTGTGGAATGTATGCAAATGAACCGGAGCAAAATGAAAACCCGGAAAAGCATCCCGCTAGTGAAGGCAGAGTGCTGATGGTCCGGTTGGTCCTGATACTAAGGCCAAACACCAACCTCCACCTTCGACTGGCAACCGTGATATCGATGTCACTGGCCAATCTTTGTTACAGTATGGAAGCAACGAGAGGAAAATGAAGACTTATAGTTTGTTGTTCTGTTCTCTGTACAAAATCAAATGTATATATACATGTATGCAATAAAGGTAAATAACTAACTATTTATACATTATCGGTCTACATCATAATATTATTGGCCAACTCTAAAACTTTCTCTCAGCTTGTAAATATCTTTGACAATTATCTTGGACAGTAGAGAATACATTTGAGAAAAAGGCAATGCTTTATTGAACAAGTCTACAAGTTGATGATGAGATTGAAGGGGCATAAGTTTGATGAAATCTGTTATAACTTATCCACGAATAAAATGGTAATTAATATTGATGCGTTTAGTTCGATCACGAAAAATCGGTTTCGAAGCACTATGTAAAAAAATAATGTAAGAGGTGATAAACTAACAGAAAAATCATGCAATAAATGTGTTAATCAAACTAGTTCACTAGTGGTAGTAGCTATAGCTTGGTATTCAGTTTCATCTATGGATTTACAGATTATGTTTTGCTTTTGGCTTTTCAGGATACCAAAGCATTCCCAAAACACATAAAAAAATAAAATAAAATTTTGAATTGTAAAGAAGAGAAGAAAGAAAAGAATAATAGTTGATCAAGAGAGGATTTGAGATATCTAAAAAGATGATGAGCAATATTTAAATGAGGTACTTGAGGCTGAACAAGAAATTGACTAAACTTGTGAACAACATATGTGATATCTGACCTAGACAGAGTGAGATATAGAAGTCAACTAATGAGTCGTCAATATTGAAAAACATCGTAAATTAGATAACTATCAGTAGCATTAAGTTGAAGTTTAGGATCCAAAGTCTTTAAAAAACTACAAAGTATACTATCGTTGAGAAAGAATAATACTTTTGCTAGATCTAGCAATTTCAAGGCTAAGAAAATACTTCAAAGAGCCCAAATCTTTAAACTTAAAATGACTTTCCATAAATTGTTTGGTAATAGATATAAGTTGTAGGTAAGGATCGGTAATAATGATATCATCCATATACACTAATATAGTTATAAAGAAAGAACAAAACTTTTAGTGAATATGGAATAATCTAACTTGGACTGAAGAAACCCATTTTAAAGAAAAGAATGTGAAAATTTGGAATACCACTGCCTTGAAGCTTGGTTGAGTCCATAAATAGACTTATGAAGCATGTAAACCAAAGGTTGATAGGAGTAATCTTTCCCTGTTTGCTATACCTAAAAGGCATATCCATATACACTTTTTCAAACAAATATCCATTGAGAAAAATGTTATTGACATCCAATTAAATCAAATTCCAATACTGACTAGAAGCAAAAGCTAAGAGCACTTTGACAGTTACTAATTTGGCAATTGTAGAAAATGTATCAATGAAGTCAATCCTTTCCTATTGAGTGTACCCTTTGGCCACGAGCCTGGCTTTATATATCTTTATCCCATTCCGTATTTAATCTTATAAATCCATTTATATCCAATAAAATGCTTATCCAAGCGTAAAGAAATTATAGACCAAGTATGATTAGATTTAAGTATCTGCAGCTTAATGGCCATAACAACTCGTTATTAAGGATACTTAATAGCTTGATGATAAAACGAGGTCCAAAGTGAGAAAAGACAACCAATGCAAAATGTTTATAAGTTAGGGACAAAGAAGTATAAAATAAAACTTAATTCAAAGGAAAGAGAGTACTCTGAGACGGATAAGGAGGAATGTGTGGAACAAAAAGCAAATTGCAATGATAGTCCCAAAGATAAGTAGAAGGCTTTGTAGGTCTAGAAGATTTTCTAAGAAAATTGACAAGAGGAATAAAGGGAGAATCAAATATAAAAGGTGAAAAATGAAGCGAAATAGTAAGAGTAGGATTTAATGGTTGAGGTATTGCAAGATCATTGGGTGAATAAGGTAAAACCAAATTAGGAAAAAGATCCATTATAGGATTTGGATAAACGATAAATTGAAAACGAAAAATCTTTTCATGAAAAATATCATCCCTGAAGACAAAAAACTGCTTACTATCGATATCAAGTAACCTATAATCTTTTATACCAAAAGGATAAACAAGAAAAACATAGAGTATAGCTCTAGGATTAAATTTGAGTTTCTTAGTATGAAAGGTGGAAGCAAAAGTAAGACAACCAAAAACTTTGAGAAGTGAATAATCAACAAATTGTTGACATAGTAATTCAAAAGGAAATTTGTTCTACAACAAAAGAAAAAAGGTTCGATTTACCAAAAAAAATAACAATTAACACACATCCACTCTAAAAATGAATGAGCACCTAAAATCGAAAATATAAAACTCTAATAACATTTAATAAATATTAATTTTTTTCCTAATAACAGAATTTTGTTAAGATCTCTTTATATAAGAAAATTGATGCCAAATACTATATTCTTTAAAAAAATCAGTGAAAGTTAACTCTTTAGCATTATCAGACCTAAATCATTTGACTTTGCTATTAAATTAAGTAGCAACCACAAAAACCTAAGAATAGTAGTAGAAGCAACAGATTTATGTTGTAGTAAATAAAGTCAAGTAAATCGAGTGCAATCATGCACTAAGGTCAAAAAATACCTGTGATTAGAATGAGAACTCATATGATATGGTCCCCAAATATTACAATAAATTAAATCAAATGGAGACTTAGGCATATTATTATGAGAAATAAAGGATAATCTTGTTTACTTAGCTATTAGACAAATATAACAAAAATATTTATTTTATGTAGAGATTGCATATTGTCATTGACTTTGCAAAGTATTTAGTAACTTAAAAGATAAATGGCTAAGTCTATTATACCAAGTATGAACAGGAACATTGTAAACATGATCATTATATACTTTAGCATGAAACTTATCTATATTAATAACATATAGATCTTCCAGTTTGCTACCTTTATCAATTATCTTCCTGGTGTTGGCTTCTTAAATTATAAAGTGATTATAGAAAAAGTTAACTATAAGTTGAGAGCAGTAGTAATAATATTCACAGATAACAATTTAATTTTAAATTTAGATAAGAATAAAACATCCTTTAAAATTAACCTGGAACCGAACTTAACATCTCAATAAAACTTGATTGAAAAACTAGTTAATTACCCAAAGTTACCTATGAATTCTCCATTAGCTTCATACAAGTAAAAACACTGGCAATTGAACATATATGTCTCAATGCCCTTAAGTCCATTCTTCAGTACTTTAAGAATGAAAAGATAGGAACCACGAAAATAGAAAAATATATACCTGACGAATATAAAGAAGAAGGAGGATCCGTAGATTCCTATTATTCACTGATCTTGACTATAGAAGACAAATGACTAGATAGAATAGACAGTAATTATTGATGTTGAACCTTACTTAAGTTCTAAAAAAATTTACAAAGCCTGTAATGTCAATTTTAGTCTTAACAGTAGCATTAGATTAATTAGAAACCTGATTAACAACAGGATTCTTTTGATTCTTCTATTTGTGTTGAAAGTTAAGGGAATAACCATGAAACTTATAACACTTTTCAATGGTATGGCTATGAAAATTATAATGAGTGCAAAAAGGTCTTTTTTTCTTTTATCCTTTATTTTCTGCTCCAATCTTCTTAGAATCATCACTCTTGGCAACAAATGCCATGGTATTAATAAAATCTCTTCTTAAGTTTGATTGAAAACCAATCCTTCTCTGTCTTTTTTCTTGTGTAGCTAAAGAAAATACTTTGTTAATTGGAGTAATAGGATCCATTAAAAGTATTTGATCTCTAGCCTGAGTAAATGAATATTTAGTCTTATAAAAAAGGATATGATGTACTCAATCTGGTGATGAGAATTAAGATCTTTTACTTCACCATACCTACATCTTTCATATGTACAAGCAGGTTTAAAATTCTTTCTATAATTTCTTCAGTTTTGTGAAACAGACACTAACAAAATTTTGACTTTTTCTGGGGTTCATTATTTCTTATTTTAATTGAAATATCATAAGACTATTTCTTTACTAAAATCTAGCCCTACGATGAAGCCAAATTTCATGAGTTGATTAAGCAAATATAATGCTATCAAATAACTCCTTAAAAACTGAGTTCAGAATCCATGAAATTACTATATTATTGTTACGTATCCAAGAATTCTCAAGATTAAGATCATTGCTATCAGGTTTAAGAAGTGGTTTATCTATAAAGCCTAATTTATTTATGATTGACATAACAATCTTTATAGCTCGACTCTAAAAGGTATAGTTATATATTGTCAATAATTGTGATACTAGAATATTATTTGAATTATGAGAGTGATGCCAAAAATAAAGATTGAGAGAATCATTCATGATAGATCTGTAAACCATCAAGTCTTTGAGCTGTCACGAATGATAAATAATAATAAATTTGAGTTTAAATTTATTAAATTAGTAGTTAAGCGAAAGAATTTTGCTTTTTATTGAATTGAAATTTTGAAAAATCAACAAAAACTTAACTCTAATACAATGTTACAATATAGAAACATGGAGTGAAAAATGAAAAAAAAAAAGAAAAATGAAGATTTTAGTTTGTTATTATGCTCTTCTCTATATACAAAATCAAATATATATATATATATATACACACACACATATGCAATAAAATTAAATAACTAATTATTTACACGTCATCAATCCACAGCATAATAATATTGCCTAGCTGTAAAAATCTTACATCCAGTAATTAATCACTCGTGTTTCCGCAGAACGTCAATTTGTTTTCTATTTTTTTTAGTTTGTTTTTCTGTTTTTTTATTTTATGAAGGGCTTGTTCGTGTGGTAGACTGAAATCTATGAATACTTTGTTTTGATTTTATCAAGAATTGGTGCTTGCGTAATAAGTGTGGTCCAAGACTCCAAGCCCAATTCGATCAGAGCTGGTCCAAAAGCTAGTCTTCATTGCCTTATCCAGCGTTGAACTGCAGACTTGAGTTATAAAAGAAAGTCAACCAAGCTGTTTCATGTGTATAGAGTCAACCAAGTCCTTGTCATTCTATACCATTATGAGTGTATATTCAACATTGGGTGCATCTAGAACCTAGACGCCACTTAGGTATATTTTATACTGCAGTATTTTTATCTTTTTTAAAGTACACAATACTTGAAAAAAAGTGTTATGTGGTCCATGTGCTTTTACCCCTGTGTGTTATTAGAGCAGCTCGTTTTGAATCCTGTTTTAACGATGAACACTAACCACCGTCGTTTATTATATCAACGCGCTAAATACCAATGCTTAAG
Source organism: Trichilia minutiflora (assembly GCA_035590515.1). Lineage (NCBI taxonomy): Eukaryota > Viridiplantae > Streptophyta > Magnoliopsida > Sapindales > Meliaceae > Trichilia > Trichilia minutiflora. Next base: position 1,179,203 of record JAVXUL010000002.1, on the reverse strand, counting down.
CCATCATTTCAGCTTATAAAACTTTTTGGGCGGGTTACAATCAAATACGTCTCTTGACCTTGATGCTAACATATCACATTGACAGCAACTTAAACCATGTTATAATAACGATGAACAGTCAGATTTCAAAGGAATATTAAAAAAACCCAGCAAGGAAATAACATTATAAAACTATCTCCACTTTCTCTATAAGCGGCACAACCTATACGCTGTATGTTAATATTATGGTGTAAACCCAGATTTATCCATGTAACATTATTTTTAGTTTATTTTTATAGAAACTAAAAAATTCCCTATCATTTTCTCATTTTTTACAAACACAATTAAAATGTCTATTGACTCGCTAACCCAAGCCCACATATCTCCTCCGCCAGCGGCGCTTCCCAGCAAAACGCCCGCTTTTTCATTTTCTTAAAATCCTCCACGCAGCTTTTTACATCCAAATCCCTCACTTTTTTCCTCTCAGAAGCTAATTTCTTCCCAGCAACTCTATCAAAAATCTTCTCCCAACCTCTCTCCCAATCCCTATGAGCATCACACAATTCCAGAGTTCCGTTTTCCCAATTGGTCCAGCTCCAACCTTTATAAAGGGAGAGCATGACGTCAGCAACGCACTGACCTTGACACATCGTCGTGCACGGCCGGCACTTGGCCCCACTCAGAGGGCCACGACTGGATAAAGTCGCAACGGGAACGCCAAATCGAGATGGCGGGAACGAGTATTTCCGATCTGTTACGATGCAAAACGGGACACGTTTTGTGAGGTAAGGTACGTGCTGGCTGGTGAGTTGAGCTTTGAACGATGTCTCCGAGTTGAGTTGGCGGAACCCCGCTGAGTCCAGTTGAGGAACGAGAGAGAGGCGAGAAAGTGCCACTATCGAAGTGTTGAGGTCGCCGATGCCAAGACGGTCATTGAGTCCACCGTAGCTTGATCCGGGAGGGACCAAGTATTGACCTGGAATGAAATTTTCCGGACCCAATGGAGCGTTCCAGTATCCGTCTACTCGGGTTCGGACTATCCAGTCGTATTTGAAGTTCTTTTGCTGTTGGTACGATTCTATCATGTTTAGACATCCTTCAACGAGATTGAAGTACTGTAGTAGGCCCTAGAAACCCGCACCAAACAAAATATTGTCAATTTTCTGTTATAACCCCATTTTATGTAAACTGCAATATACGTACTACACCTGCCTCGAATCAACCATCGGATTTGTTGATTCATGTTCTCGTGCCTGGGACCACGACTTCCCAGCAAATAAGTGATAAAAGTTGGACAAAACTCAGCTATGTTCGTCCTAATATAAATTTTATAAATTAATTTTTTTAACTTAAATAACGATAGTCTTATTATAATGGAACGTGGCCATCAAGCATTAAGGTGCACCCTACAATTCTTTACCTTTTCAATTTCTTCCTTAAAATTTTTCTCTCTCGATCCTCAACTTAGCTTGTAGAAATGCAAAGGAATGGTTGCTGTAGGTATAGCTAATGCATACCAGCCCTACGCTAATATAATCCATATAAGAAAAGTATGTTTGTTTATTAGTTGTTGACTTGTGTAGTCAATTTGATCTCAAGCTCCAGCACTTTGGCTCTTCATCAATGAGGTCCAGCTGGAATTAAAATGCGAAATTATAATTTTCCAAGAAAAGTCCATGTCGGGCTGAAAACAGTACCATATTTTTCTGAAACATGCATACACTATTTAATTTAAATTGTTTTTATATTATTAATATGGCAAGAATGCAAGGCCTTAATAACCAGTACTAGTACGAAAAAAAATATGAGGTAAAATTGCGCGGCTGCTCAGTTAAAACCAAAAACATTATTAAATGTTACAGAGGTTCGTGGGACCATTTAAAAATGGGCGCAGGTACACCTACTGTATAGTTATTATTTTATTGCCATTTTTTCAGAAATGTATCCTATAAAAATAAAAGGGAAAAACATTTTGAAATTTGTAATATCGGTTTGTGATAAAGAGAAAAACAGCAAGAACCTGGATGCCGTTGGGTGAGTTGGCGGCCGTGAGTACCCGAATCTGAGACTCGGTTTCTTTCATGTGTTTGGGGTCGAAAATCCGAACCGATGCGATCCTAGGCACGGCCTTTAATAATGAGAACTTGTACGCATTTCTGTCCATTGGAGCTTGCAAATATAAGTCCGCGTTAGGATAGACTTTGAGAATGTTCTCGACAATAGACGGGCCCGTGAGTTCGAACCTGCGGGCCCCACCAACCAAACACACAGCAATGCTTGACCGTCGCAACTGATCCTCCCAACGAGTCACCACCGCTTCACCATGGTTTGGTGGCGGCGAAATTACAAAATCGGACGAATTTGCGTTGGAGGTAGTAATTGTAAAAGTATGGTTTAAAAAAAAAGATTGGAGAGGGATAAAAGAGGAAAATTTATTTATAGGAGTTGAAGATAGAGAGAGAAAGACGAGAATGGATAAAGGAGGAATTACAAAGATAAGAAGACGCCTATCAAGATCCGCAAACCATCTGGTAATTTGCATGCTGGCTTTAGTTGCTGAATTGTTTAGCACCTTCTTTTTTCTACTTTTGTTTTCCTTTTACAACCCTAGTTGAATCTTAGGTTTGGCTTCGTCTTTAAAGAAATCTAGCGCTCAAATGGAGATCGAGAGATCCCGAGGGACGGAGGAAAAAAATTAGAAGTTGAAAAGTAGTTGTGAAGGAAGATGGCTCTGGCCTCCAGTGTGAATAAAGTGGGCTTGAATAGTAATTTTTAAAATTTTTGGGGTGTTAAAATTTTGGACAAATATACTTGACCTTCAAGTCTATATTCATACCCGAACCATCCAGAAAATTTTCACTTCAATTGGGGCACATTTAAGTCTTCAAAAAATAATTAAAAAAAAAAGTTAATACAAAGTAATAATATTTAAAAACACATAAACATAATAATACGAATTATATTTTGATGAAAAGATAATTTGAATTATAATATAATTATTTAATATGAATTTAATATAATTAAATAAATTAAAATTAAAATTTTTTAATATAAATAATAATTTAATCATATTTATATTATACTATTAATAATCATATCGAATTTAAATTTAATCTTCTGAATTTATTTATTCGTTTAAAATATAATTAAATAAATAAATAATTATATTTAAATAAATAATTATTTAATATAATAATTTTATTTATTTATATTTAATATTTAATTTATATTTAAATAAATTAAATTTAATATCAATTAATTAAATAGATTGAATAAATTAAATAAAATTAATGATTCATTCGTATTGTATTATATTATATTAATAAATAGATTATATTTAAATTAAAATTTTTAATATAATTAATAAATAAATTAAATTTTAATTAATATAAAAATATTATAAATTTATTAATATCATATAAATACAATGGTCGCGCTAAGTATTTGTCGCGGAAGAAAGGTTACCTGTAACTGGTCGAAACAATGCTTTCATTCTCCCCTTCAAATCCCAAAAAGTACTCTTCAGACTCTGCAATAATTTTCCCACTCGGGCCCACCGCCCATTACTTCAAACTTCAAACCAGGCCAACATCTGATTTGGCCAATCGACATGGAATTTTCAAACAAATCTGAGCCGTCGGACTAAGAACCCACTTTGACTAACTTTTATTCCCATTCACCCGGTTATCCGGTCACCCTTGGCCCTTATATCTCCCCCACCGCTTCTTCCCCTTAGCCTTAATCTGCTCTAAGGAAACCTTCGGCCTTACCATTAACGAATACGCTCGTTGAATGAGATCTTGAGAGCCCTATTCCTTTTGTCAACTAATTCAGTAAAAGTTTCTTGTGTATCGGCAGTGGAGCTGATGGGATTGCCGAGGAAGATGGATGATCAGATGGCCATACAAGAAGCTGCAGCACAGGGGATAAAAAGCATGGAACATCTGATCCGCCTCATGTCTCATCAACAATCGTCAAATCGCATCGATTATACGGACCTCACAGATCTCACCGTTTCTAAGTTCAAAAAGGTTATTTCCCTTCTAAACCGAACCGGACACGCCCGGTTCAGACGCAGTCCCGTTCATTCGTCGACTTCATCGTCTTCTTCTCCGGTGGCATCTCTTTCTGCTCTGCAAACTCGACAAACACAGAATCTAACCCTTACACCAACTCCGACAACACTTCCAAAGACCGTCGTTCCGGCTACAGGGACGAGTTACGTCCAGTCACAGCCGCAGAATTTGACTCTTGACTTTACAAAACCTAATATATTTTCCACAAATGTGAAGAGCACTGAGCTCGAGTTTTCCAAAGAGAGCTTCTGCATGTCGTCGAACTCTTCTTTCATGTCATCTGCTATTACTGGAGACGGCAGCGTTTCGAATGGGAAACAAGGAGGTTCGATCTTCTTAGCGCCGTCAGCTCCGGCTGTATCCTCTGGGAAACCGCCGATCTCGGCACATCCGTACAAAAAGAGATGTCACGACCATCACGAACACTCTGACGATCTCTCCGGAAAGTTCTCTGGCTCTGCTTCCGGCAACAGCAAGTGCCACTGCTCTAAGAGAAGGTACGCGGTGTTCTTTTTACTTCGGGCGCATTTTAGCGTGGTTATGTGTTTTTTACTTTTGACCGAGAAAACTTCGCGCGATACACATGTTCAGAACTTCAAACCGAGTTATTGAGTTAACTCACTTGTGTATTTAATGATCCTTTCGTTTTTTTCGTAAAAATGATCGAGTCTGGCCTTGAGTGGACTCGGACTCGATCTAGTTGAATCGGTTGAGTTACTGGTCAACGAATTAGGTAAACAAGCAATTAATAAGTGGGGACCCGTGATTATGAAATTGAAGACCGTAATTTAAAAAAAAAATGTTGAACTTCGTGAAGTTTGTCATTTTTTGGTGCGTGGTGGACTTGGTGTCGTTGATTTTGACTTTTGACAGTATGCGCAGAGTTCTCACGGCTCATAATAGCACGTAGAGCGCGTGATAGTTAAAAAAAATACCAAACCAATTGAATTATAAATTTAATTAATTATTGGTAGTAAATGATTGACTGTTTTTTTAAATTATTACAGGAAAAATCGGGTGAAGAAAACGATTAGAGTTCCCGCTATTAGTTCCAAAATTGCTGATATTCCGCCGGACGAGTTTTCTTGGAGGAAATACGGTCAAAAGCCAATCAAAGGTTCACCATACCCACGGTAATTATTTTACGTCCTCACAATCAACCGTTGATGTTTATCGATGATTAAACAAACGCGGTTCATGACGTGCCGTTTAATTGTGAATTTTTTCGTCCAGGGGATATTACAAGTGCAGTACAATGAGAGGGTGCCCAGCGAGGAAACACGTGGAGAGGGCTCCGGACGAACCAACGATGCTGATCGTTACGTATGAGGGCGAGCACCGTCACATTGTTCAACCTGCGATGCAGGAGAACGCGGTCCCTGCTGGTATAGGGTTGGTTTTCGAGTCAACGTGAAGAAATTAATAAAATAAAAGAGGAAGGAAAGTGGGTGGGAATTGGATGACGTCAAGACAAAGACAGAGAGGTGAGGGGTGTAGAATGGTATTATTGTAAATTTCATGGATTGGGGAAGGTGCGGCGGAATCTGAGCTTGCTAATTAGTGTTTAAAAGTAAAGTTAAACAGAATTAATTAATTAATTGTGATTTTGTAGCTAAATATCATGATGAACGATTATTTCCTATATGTTAATTGACACGCACTTTATCTTTATGACTCAAAGTCGACTGGTTTCTTAAGAAAATGATGAGGCGAAGCGTATGTAACAACAAAACTATTTCTCATAAAATCTTGATTTGTGAATAATTTGTGAAATACTATTAGAATTGCGTATCATTTTGTGGTGTTGATTGATCTCTAGCATTGATTAATGTGTAATATTATTTTTGTTCTAAAAAATAATATTTTACAAAGGTTCACATCATGTGCGCTCCTAAAAGTGGTGCACTGTAGTTTTACCCACAAATGGGGGTTGCTGCTGTATCATTGTTCATTGATCTCCTACTACCATTATTTATTATGATGTCTGTGCAGGAGAACGTAAAAATTGGGACGTTTTAATAATCCCCTTAGATGAAGGCAAATCGGAGTGTAATAATGAAGTGGGGGAATCCTCACTTTTACAAAAAATGAATCACCCCTCTTGATAATGAAATTTAATCTTAACCGTTCAATTTTTAAAATCAATAGTCTTAATTTATTTTGATTTTTAAAAAGAGGTGATTTATTTTTTGCAAGGTGAGGGGGAAATTTGGAATTCTCCTAATGAAGTAGATGAACCATGGACTTGTGAAATAGTGAAATTGGGATTGTATTAATTGACAAATATCATGATATGTTGTAAAAAAGCAATTATTCAAGGGTAATTTTGAACATTACAAAATTTTTATCATAAAAAATAATATTTAGAATGTAAGTAGAGACATTCATAATGTATAAGTATGCAGTAAATTGTATTAAAACTTTGAACAGTTTATTGTTCGATCAATAAACATTGTCATGCTTGTGATATTATCTTTGAAAAAATAATAAGAATGATGTTAGACTATATAACAATTTGAGTTATTTATTTACTTCAAACATTTTCATACTTTAAAACAAATTGAAAATATTTTCACTATTTCAATTTCATTCTTTTTGCAATCATCGGCCCGCGCATTGTCTGAGTTATAAAATAGTTAATGATATTCAATTACTTTATACATTATATTTTCTCTGATGCAAAGCTACTTTTCTTGTCAGAACATAAAATTTAATTTTTTTTAATTATATAAATATAGTATTATTTGTAATAAAATATAATAAAATCAAGCTTGTTTTGTGTTTAGAATTATGATTTTTTTAATTTTAAAATTATATTATGAGATGAAATTATATGAGGTTGACTAAGAAAAAAAAAAAGTGGTTCTCACTTCTCAATAAAATTAGCATTTATTCTTATAATGTGTTTGGGAGTGTTAATTAACACTTGATAAGTATTAACGGACACTTTGTTCGTGTTACTGTATTTTTAAAATATAATAAAAACAGTACCATATTAAATAAAGCCTTAATTTTTAATCTAGTTTTAGCATAAAAAATAATTAAAAAATGAATAATAACATATTTATAAATTCTGGATGTTAAAATTTTTCTCTTCAAAATGTTACATCTGAATTTTTACACGAGGAGCATTATTATGTGATAATAAATTAATAATAGAGTGTTTGTTATATATATATTTATTCGTGATGTGATATAATAATAAATAATTTCTTAAATAATTAATTATTTTGAATTAATTTTGAGTTTAAGTTATAAATTAACAATATATTACTAAACTAATCCTCAAAATTTTATTTAATTTATTTTTCGTACGATTATATTTGAATCAATCCTAAATTTACTTTAATAGTATTCAATCGCCTTTTACAATAATATTAATATTCGACTGTTAAATTAAATTGTACGTCATTTCACATATTCGATCAAGTGACTTTTGTGTATAACAGCAAATCCTCAATAAATGTGGGTGGCTATCAATGACATAATTTCAAATGAAAACTAAAAACTTACACTTATTGTTAAAAAAATAAATAAATAGTCAAAACACAATAATTGGGTTTGAACCTGTCCAAGTGGTACAAATGTACTAAGTAAAGCGACATAAAAATTATATATATTTTTAATAATTATTGTAACTTTTAAAATTTTGAGCTTGACATTTTTATTATATGTATAATATTTATAATAATTGTTATATTAATATTTACTATTTAAAATTTTATTTAATATGAAATTTTTATAGATTTAAAGCTACGATAATTATAAAATACATTTTTTTAATATTAATATTATTATAAAATAAATAAATTCTACCCTTTTATAACTTTATTTTTAAATGACAATAAAATTAACTAAATTATTTATAATTTTATTATTTTAATGGTATAATAGTTATAATTTTAAAATTACAACACTTTATTAGGATATCATCAAAACAACCGAAGCATCAACGTTGGATTCTTGTTATAGAAGAAATAAAAACAATGGCCCAAACTCTTATAATTTATTTATTTTTAAATATGGAGTTACCACATTTCATGTGGATTAGAAAAAATCATGAAAACTTATATGAAGATGATAACAAAATTATTTGTTCTTTTGATGCAATAATTATATGATTAATTTTAGTTGGCCTAAAGAAAGAAAATGGATTGATTAGTGAGCCATGACCGCTCACACCAATCAAACTATATCTCAATAAAATATTAGATTAATGAATTTTTTAATTTAATATTTCAATATCTTCTTTATTTTTTAAAAAATTAAAAAAAAATTGACATAAATTAACAGATTTTTTTATTATAAAGAATGGTTCGATAATTTTTATAAAAACAAAGATATCAACATATTAAATCAAAATTAAAAAAGGGGGTATTAAAGTATTAATCAAAAAGTAGGCCTTAAAATTTTATGTCCAAAAGTTATTAATCTACTATGAGTTTTAAATTATTTACATTTAAAAAAATTAAAAAATTCTGATAAACCAAAATCTAATAATTTATGTCCCAAAATACATCAAAATTCAGTAAAAAAATCAACAATTGAGTGCATTAAAAATTAAAATAAAGAAACGAAACCCGTACAGAGAGAGAGAAAAGAGAATCAGAAAGGCTGGCCGATTGCTTAGCTATGCTTTACTGTCATGCACTTTGGCAGGATTCTTCGCACAATGTAAAAGGGTAACAATTTCTTATAAAACGATTTTTCTTTCTCTACCTCACCTCTGATTTCTAGAGTCCATTTCTTTTTATTTCTTTCTTTTTTTTTTTATTATTTTTTCTCGTTCTTACTACCAAAATCGATCAAATATTCCATTCTGTCTGTCCAGCTCAACTCGCCGGGTCAACTGAGTAAAATCCCTGAACTTTCACTTCCTATTTCCAAGTGAGTGCTCCTCTCATTTTCTTGTAAAGAATTGACTATCTGGGTTTCATTTGGTGGTTGTTGATTTTTGTGTTTTCTGTTTTTATTGGGTCAAAGTTTGGTGAAGTGAAGTCATACAAGTTATTGACGATGAAGATTTCTTGTTACATGAGTCCTGGTTAGCCTCAATTTTTTTTCTCTTCGATGAATCCAAGAGAAATTGATAAGAAAAAAGAAGCCCGTTGAAAAACTGAACCTGGCTTTACATTTAGAGCAGAGTTAGATTGGAAGTTCAAAACTTTGATTTTCAGTGTTGGGATTTCTGTTTCTTAGGGTTTTTAGATTCAAATGGCAGAGAGTAACAGAAACAGTAGTAAGGATAGTAATAACAATCATGGCATTGAGAATTTGATATCGGCTGCAAAGGCATTGAAACTAAGCTTGGAGAAATCAAAAACGCTAGGTTTAGCTCTTGAAAGTGTAGGACCTAGATTAGATGAGATTAACCAAAGATTGCCCTCATTAGAGGCTGCTGTCCGCCCCGTTCGTGCCGACAAAAACGCCCTTGTTGCTGTCGGTGGCCACATTAATCGTGCTGTGGGCCCTGCTGCTGCTGTGCTTAAGGTGTTTGATGCAGTTCATGGTCTGGAGAAATCGTTGTTATCAGATCCGAGGAATGATCTGCCTGGGTATTTATCTGTGCTGAAACGCCTCGAGGAGGCATTGAGGTTTTTGGGTGATAATTGTGGATTGGCAATACAGTGGTTGGAAGATATTGTGGAGTATTTGGAGGATAATATGATGGCAGATGAGATGTACCTTTCAAATTTGAAGAAATCGTTGAAGAGTCTTAGGGAATTGCAAAATGGGGAGGGAAAATTTCGTCTTGATGGTGGGCTTTTGGATGCTGCTTTGGACAAATTGGAAAGTGAGTTTCGGCGGCTCCTGACAGAACATAGTGTGCCTCTTCCAATGTCGTCTCCGCCAGCACTTGGGGAACAAGCGTGCATTGCACCATCGCCTTTACCAGGAACTGTTATTCAGAAGTTGCAAGCTATTCTTGGGAGACTGATTGCAAATAATAGGTTTGAGAAATGTATATCAATTTATGTTGAAGTTCGTAGCTCAAATGTTAGAGCAAGTTTGCAGGCACTTGATTTGGATTACCTTGAGATATCGATTTCAGAATTTAATGATGTGCAGAGTATAGAGGGGTATATAGCGCAGTGGGGAAGGCATTTGGAGTTTGCTGTTAAGCATTTATTCGAGGCTGAGTATAACCTTTGTAATGACGTCTTTGAGAGGATGGGAAACGATGTTTGGATGGGATGCTTTGCTAAAATAGCTGCCCAGGCGGGCATTCTTGCATTTCTTCAGTTTGGGAAGACTATTTCGGAGAGTAAGAAAGACCCGATCAAGCTTCTTAAGTTATTGGATATATTCAAATCTCTAAACAAGTTAAGATCAGATTTTAACCGGCTTTTTGGTGGAGTGGCATGTACTGAAATTCAAAACCTGACGAGGGATCTCATCAAGCAGGTGATTGTTGGTGCAGCTGATATTTTCTGGGAACTTCTGGCTCAGGTGGAGTTACAGCGGCAAATCCCGCCTCCTCCAGATGGGAGTGTCCCCAGATTGGTGAGCTTTATCACTGAATACTGTAATAAACTACTTGGGGATGATTATAAGCCAATTCTGACCCAGGTCCTGGTTATCCACCGAAGTTGGAAGCAGGAGAAGTTTCAAGAGAGGCTTCTTGTTAATGAGGTTTTGAATGTAATCAAAGCCATTGAGCAGAATCTGGAGTCATGGTTGAAGGCTTATGATGATGCTATCTTATCCAACTTTTTTGCAATGAACAACCATTGGCATTTGTACAGGAATTTGAAGGGGACAAAGCTTGGTGATCTCTTGGGTGATTCTTGGTTAAGTGTGCATGAACAGTGCAGGGACCATTATGCCACTTTCTTCTTTAGGGACAGCTGGGGAAAGATTCCTAGTCATTTAAGCCGAGAAGGTCTAATTATGTTCTCAGGAGGGCGTGCGTCTGCTCGTGATCTTGTAAAGAAAAGGCTTAAAGCATTCAATGATGCTTTAGATGAGATATATAAGAAGCAATCAAATTGGGTTATCACGGACAAAGATCTGAGGGAGAAGATGTGCCACCTTGTTTTGCAAGCTGTTGTGCCGATATACCGAAGCTATATGCAAAATTATGGGGCCTTGGTTGAGCAAGATGCAAGCTCTAGCAAGTATGCAAAATATTCAGTGGAGACCTTGGAGAAAATGCTTGGATCTCTTTTTCAGCTGAAGCCTGGGAGATATGGCAGTTTCAAGGGCAGGTCACCTGGTGGAAAATTTGACAACGGGATGATGGATCTACGCCGTACTACTTCTGCTGTTGTGTGATCCCCAACAATCATTTCTTTATTGCACCAATATCCATCCTCCACCTCCATTATGAAATGGGTATGGTTTTGTCATGTACATATCAATATCCTGAAGGGCATGGAACTATCGAATTTAATGCATCTTTCCTTGCATTTGGAGAAGGAAGTTCCTCTAAAATATTGCCAACCAACTTCCCTAGGTTTGTCGTGTGGTGACATTTTGTAAGCTGCCCATGCATAATTGGATGGACTGCACTGTTCACTATCTGGACGATTCTACAAAATCACGGGATTAAAAAAGTGGCAGAGGTACCAATGAATGAGTGTATGAGCCTATTCTATTGGGTTCGTAAATAATACTTTGGGATATAGCTTTTTCCATGTTTCTTTCATAATTGATTAAGTGTCTAGCCAGGCTGAATTAGATACCCTGTAAGTTACCAGATTTCATGTACAATTCTTTGATACAAAGTGCATCTACAGGTCTAGCAGTAATAGAATTGAACTTACTACCTATCAATTTTATAAAGAAAAGTCATAAAGGCCATTGGCCTTAACAAGATGCTTTTTGTATAATTATATTGTTCTATGAGAATGTGATCGCTGTTGTCTAGCACTTACTGAGGAAATACAGCCATGAAATTAGTGAAAAACTATTAACAATATAATGTTGGCTTATTTTTTGTAGTCATTTTCGTGTTCTCTTAATGCTAGACAACTGTTCATTATGCTATTGATCATTCCATTTAAACTTTACTGTGTAGGAGACGTTTCAGTTTTCTCCTTTAGAAGCATATTACTGAAACTTTGCTCCTGCAAGAAATGGAATCTTATTAGTTCAAATGTGTTCATCTGAGTTTTGCTTGCTTCTATTCTGTTTATTTTATGTTGTGTAAATTTTCTGAGATGCCAATTACTGACGTCTTGCTTTCTCTCCCAACTTGAACTAGGGTGGTTTAAAAAAGTAGTTTCTGAACTGATTGGATAAAAGAAATATTGAGGCAGTTGTGGTAGTGCTGGCCTTCTTGGAAATAAGCTAGTTGTGATAAAGATGGAGAGCAATAAGATTTTTTTTTCCCTTTACTGGCTTTGTTGTTTTCCAAAGCAATAAAAGACTTCATTGCGTATGATGATTTCTATAGTTAGATAATCAAAGTGGCCTTAGTTTTCTCCTTATCTGAAATTCTTTGGATTATCAGGGACAATGCTGATTTGTTAAGGACGCGTTTGTAGAACAGCTTTGGGAAGAGACGTTAACACGCCTTTGCAGGAAACAATTTGTATTGAATAGGGTTTAAGTAAAATGTGCCTTTGAACAAAAGGCTCCCAAACAAAGCCTTCTTAAAATCACCGTAAGCAAATATTTCAATACAAAAAACAGCAGCCTGTGGCCTGTGTTATCTTTTTCCCTTGGCTTATCCACAAGTACATGATTCTTCCTGCTAGCTAGCCAAGAAGTTGAAGTACAATCTCAATTTGTTAAGAGCTTTCCCTAGAAAAATCGCAGCCGTTCATATACATGATGATAGGTCAAATTTCCATAGCAAAGTAATTTGTGATTTTAGAAAACGGATAGGATTGTCATAGGATAAACCTATACTGAAAATAGACATGTGAATATGAATAGGTGTAAAAGAAATTAACTCTGGTGGTAAGGATTTAAATCCTTGGAGAATTCTATGTTCGAATCTTAAATGTGTCGTCTTGTTAAAATGTTAAGGAAATTAGATTATGGGTTTTATCTGAATCGGTCCTTCAAATATGATGATAGATCAATTCGATTGGTATCTATCTCGAATTTAGTAAATTAGGGTTTATGATGATATATTAGCTCAATTGATATATTATGGTTTCTCACGTGCGAAAAAAATAAAAAAATAAAATGACGAAAGAACAAATATCAAAGCGCATGGAGATGATGTTTTCTCTGCTCTTATGTATAAGCAAATTGTTAGTAGGGGTGTCTAACGCGTTGGGTTGGCCCGCGAATCGGCCCGGCCCGGCCCGTCAAAAATCGGGCCCGAATCGG
>JAVXUL010000002.1:1150930-1165763 GCA_035590515.1 Trichilia minutiflora | reverse complement strand
CGGGTTCGGACTATCCAGTCGTATTTGAAGTTCTTTTGCTGTTGATAGGATTCTATCATGTTTAGACATCCTTCAACGAGATTGAAGTACTGTAGTAGGCCCTACAAAACGGCACCAAACAAAATTTCGTTAATTTACTGTTATAACCCCGTTTTTGTAAAGTGCAATATACGTAGTACACGTGCCTCGAATCAACGACCGGATTCGTTGATTCATGTTTTCGTGGCTGGGACCACGACTTTCCAACAAACAAGTTATAAAATTTCTACAAACTTCAGATATTTTCGTACTAATTATATTTTTATAATTTTTTTAAAAAATTTATTATAATGGGTGATGCCCATCAAGCCTTTTCAATTTTTTCATTAAAATTTTTACCTCTTGATCCTCAACTAAACTTATAAAAATGCAAGGAAGAGTTGCTGTAGGTACATAAATGCATCACAGCCTAGCCTAGACAATTATAATTTCACAGTTTAATTCCAGCTGGACCTCATTGATAAAGAGCAAAAGTGCTGAAGTTTGATTGATATCAAATTAAACACACAAGTCAACAACGAATAAACAAACATGCTTTTCTAATATGGCAAACTTGCATCTTATGAACTACTTTAAACAAAAATACCCCTATATATATATATATATATATATATATATACGAGGTAAAATTGTGTGCCTGCACAGTTCAAACCAAAGACCATTATTAAATGTTACAAAGGTGAATGCAGGTACAACCACCACATAGTCATCATTTTACTGCCATTTTTCAGAAATTAATCTTATAAAAAAAATTAATAAAAGGGCAAAATATTTTTAAATTTCTAATACCTGGATGCCGTTTGGTGAGTTGGCGGCGGTTAGTACCCGAATCTGATACTCGGTCTCGTTCATGGGTTTGGGTTTGAAAATCCGAACCGATGCGAGCCTAGGTACCGCTTTTAACAACGAGAACTTGTACGCATCTCTGTCCATCGGAGCGTGCAAATATAGGTCCGCGTTAGGATAAACTTTGAGAATGTTCTCGACAATAGAGGGGCCGGTGAGTTCGAACCTGCGAGCCCCACCAACCAAACACAAAGCTATCCTCGACCGTTGCAACTCATCCTCCCAACGAGTCACCACCGGTTCACTACGGTTCGGTGGCCGCCAAATTACAAAATCAGATGAATTTGCGTTGGAAGTAGTAATTGTAAAAAATGATCCGATCGGGTTAAAAGAGGAAAAGTTATTAATAGGAGTCGAAGATAGAGAGAGAAAGACAAGGATGGATAAAGGAGGAGTAACTACGAGAAGAAGACGCCAATCAAGATCCGCAACCCATCTAGTAATTTGCATGCTGGCTTTTGTTGTTGAATTCTTTAGCATCTTCTTTCTTTTTTCTTTTAGAACCCTAGTTGGGTCTTCGCTTTGGCTTCATCCTTAAAGAAATCTAGAGCTCAAATGGAGATCAAGAGATCTCGAGAGACGGAGGAAAAAAGTGAGAAGTTAAAAAGTATTTGTTTCAGTAATTGTCAAGGGAGATGGCTATCTTTTAATGTGAGGAAAATGTACTTGAGTGCGAATTTTAAAATTTTTTGGGGTGTTTTGAGAATTTTGGATAAAAAAGCTATAACTTCAAGTATAAATTTATACCCTGAGCCAACCGGAAGCAATTTGACTTCAAATACTGTACAACTAGTCTTCAAAAAATAATTGAATTAAAACGTTGATATATAGTAATCGTATTTAATACCATATTAATACGAATACGAGTGCGGATTCATACCCTGACTCCTGCGTATTAAATATTAATCTCGTGATTTGCGGGAATAAAAATGAATTTTTGTTTGATTTATTTGCAGCAACGAAATCGGTTTCGGTGCAGCCACTCTTATTAAATGGCCTCGTGGCTAACTCTTTCAAGGAAAATATATTGCCGCGTGTAGATGGAAAGCCGCCAAGTATGAGGGTAGAAAGGTCAGTTCACTTACTTCGGTTTAGTTAGGTTTTTGTGTTTTTTTTTCTTCATACTGTTACTAAGTAAGAAAGTTAAATCTTAATCGTAATTGATTATTGCGATTTGAGTTTTATGCCTTTACTGTTAAGTCTTAATCATTTATCGCAACGCTGTAACTGAAGATATTTGCAAATAACAAAGAGAGGTTAATGACAAAACGTGAGGTGGAAGAAGATTTCCAATGTGCCATGGACAGTGTAGCGCTGCAGGGAAAAGATGACAGCTCAAGACTAAAAAGATTGTTTTATTTTATTTTATTATAAATTCATTTTATAATTAATACAATAATATAATATATATATATATATATATATATATTTTTTATACTTAAAAAATCTTAATTTATCGAATTAAATAATACAGACTAATCTATTAAATCAAATATAAACATCAATCGAACTAATCTATCGTTATTTATTAGTCGAATATAAGCACCACAGTACCAGTCGAATTGATAACCTTGAGATCCATAGATTCAATCCGAATTGATAACTTTGGGATTCATAGGTTCAATCCCCACTATCAAACCATTCTTAAAAGGTTATAACATGTATTTTTAATATTTTAAAGTAAGATATTATAAAAATATTATCTTTACAAATAAATTCTAAAATTAACGATTATTTGATTTTATGATTATTTTATTCTGTTTTAAAAACAAAATTAAAAAATATTAGGTAACATAAATTTTTAATAAAATCTACATTTTTTATATTAATATTTAAAATTTTTATCAACTTAAAAGCAACCACATCATAATATTACAGTAACAAATAAATCATAATTATAAGAAAACACAATTTCAAATATTTCCAATTAGAAGGGATTACTTAATTAAACAAATTAGTTACAATTTTCTTTAAAAAATAAAAATTTTAATATTAACTTAAATGATTGGATAATTGAGAATTCTAATAAATAAAATATGTAATAATTTTTTTAAAATTTATTATTAACTTAAATGATTGGATAATTGAAAAAGACTAATAAATAAAATATATAAAAAATAATATCTTACTTAAAATTTTCAAACCAAGTTCCTCAAATTCCGTGTTCGTCTTTCAATCTATGGAAGTTACATAGCAAAATCGTTTAATTAATCCGTGCAGTGATGCTAATGCTAAAATTTATTTCCAGTAGCTTAATTGTCTCGCTTTATGTTTAATGACCGACTTATTATCTCATCTGGGTCGTGCTTGAGCCAATTGCCAAATGTCCAAACCGTTTCCAAGGTCCATGCCACGGAAGGCCCAACTATGAATGAATTGGAAAAGGCCAAAGAATTATTTAACTTTACCGCTAAGTTGTTTTCTGTCAACTAAGCTACTAAGCTCCGAGCTTGGTTGAATCTTTGGTATCAAAAAGAGCAGTAATGCAAGGAGGATCTTCTGGCATAGGTTATGGTCTAAAATATCAGGTCAACACGTACAACTTACTCTTTAATTTCATAATTATTGACCCTAATTTTGAATCGAAAGCGTCTTCGCGCGCAGGCTAGATGCATATCGGATGTCAAAGCAGACACGGATCATACCAGCTTTCTCACCGGAACTCTCAGTCTCAAGGAAGAAAATGAGGTTGGATTCATTTTCCTCATTTTCTTCGCCCAAACTTTTGTCAATTTTGGTAATTAGATTTAACGAATTGGGAATGTATTAGGTGCATCTGCTTCGGCTTTCATCGGGTGGAACCGAACTCATTTGCGACGGTTTGTTCTCTCATCCTAACGAGATCTGGGATCTCTCTGGTTGTCCGTTCGATCAACGAATTTTCTCTACTGTTTTCTCCACTGGTAAATGCTTGATTTCGATATTTGTAACGTTTGACCAATGTCGATCGTTGAGCTTACGTCTTGTTCTTTTAGTTTGCTTCAGTGTTTGATATTGTTGTGCACGTCATTGAAGGTGACTCGTATGGAGCAGCAATATGGCAAATGCCTGAGTTATATGGCCAGCTAAATTCTCCCCAGTTGGAACGAATTGCAGCTCTTGATGCACATGTTGGTAAGATTAATTGGTGAGTTCATTTATTTTTGGTTTTATAATTTTGTTCTCTAATTGACGTAGTTCCTTAATTGTACATATCTTATTTCACCAATTAGAAACTCAGTAGTT
This sequence comes from Trichilia minutiflora, assembly GCA_035590515.1. Lineage (NCBI taxonomy): Eukaryota > Viridiplantae > Streptophyta > Magnoliopsida > Sapindales > Meliaceae > Trichilia > Trichilia minutiflora. The sequence goes on along the minus strand of JAVXUL010000002.1, from coordinate 1,161,653 downwards.
TCATTAGTATATTGAAAATGGGAAATGCTCGATGAAATTATGTAATACTCTGGAAATTAAGGCATCACATTGTGAAATCTGTTGTTTGGTAATTATTTGCAGTAAATGAAAATTTGATCGGTCTGTTTTGTGTATTTAAACCGTGTTCCTCTCCTTTTGAGTTGAATGTGGTTTCTATTTAGCACTGAACTTTTGGACTGCAGCATGGATTTTCTTTTTTTATTTTCCTCACTGTATAATGTATATCCTTCGACAGCGTTCTTTGGTGGCCATCTGGAAGACATGATATGTTGGTCAGCATAGATGAGGAAAATCTCTTCTTGTGGAGCTTAGATTGTTCAAACAAGACTGCCCAGGTAAAAGTCCTAATCAAATTAATGCAGTATACTCTGTTGTGGATTTTGAGTTTGCAATGGAATTGTATAGTAGTTAGGATTTATGACACCAATACACACCATACCGTGATTAATGTTTTTAGGATTTCTGACACCAATACACACCATACCGTGATTAATGTTTTTAGGATTTCTGACACCAATACTTATTTAGATCTTTGTATGGAAATCCAGGTACAATCTGAAGAATCCTCTGGTATGTTGCATTATTTATCTGGTGGTGCATGGGATCCGCATGACATAAATGCTGTTGCAGTAACTTGTGAATCATCAGTTCAGTTTTGGGATCTGAGGACAATGAAGTATGTTTTATTTCCATCTTTTTTCTTTCTTGGTGAATTGATTTGTCTACTGATCACGGCCTACTCTAATAATTGCTTATTGATGAGTTTCCTGTTTGAAGTGTGTATATAGATATTTTAATGGTGTTTCAATTTTTTCTTCAGAAACTAGTAGTCCTTGTGTGTAAAAATTGCACATGTGCCAACTTAATTTCAAGATCTTATACTTTCCTTTATCATTTATTTTTGATAACCACCAATCTTGTCCAACCAATAGCCTTGTTTTACATTACATCCGTCAGTGTTTTGCAATTCCAAGATTCTCTTTTTCTTTTAACCATGATTGGTGGTGTTCCTAAAACTGCTTATTATTTGATGTTCCCCTTTATTTGATGAGTGCATATAACTGAAGGTTTTTCTTTGGCTTTCTGAACTGACATCATTGCAGGAAGACAAATTCAATTGAACATGCCCATATCCGCAATGTGGACTATGACAACAAGAAAAAGCATATACTTGTAAGATTGTTGCTTCGTATGTCTCTAAGTGTGCTTCTCTGCATAGATAAAATCAATCTAGTATACACAGAAAGAGGAAAAATTCCAGCACAATCTGTGGCAATGATTTTACAAGTGAATGCCAATGATTTCTGAGGGTTTTACTGATTGAACTGTCAATGGTGCCATATCCTAGATCTGATTGATGGTATAATATCCATTAAGATCCATCTTGTTACTTTAAAATTGACGCTCCTAAGATTGTTTGCTCTAGTATGACTGGAACCACAAACATCAAGTAAATGCATGTGCAAAATCCTTTTGTTTGATGATTTGTCAATGAAATCAATGTGTATAACGTCTTTGTCAGTGTTTTAGGCTTTTTATGATTGATTCAAGTGATATTTTCTGTCAGTATATTAGCGTGTTTCTTTTGTTAATTAGCAGTCTAATAATCCATGTTGGACCTCTTCTTTGCCTCTCTTATTTTCCCAGAAGGTGCATTGACTTCCCCAGGAATGAAAATATTCTATTGTCTTATAATTGCAATGCAGTTGATAGCAGAAATACTATGATTTATTAAAACTAAAAATGACTATTTATTACGTTTTTTTCTAAGCTTAAATACTTAAAAGGACTTGTCTGATCAATTCAAGAACATATACTACTTCTCTCCTGAACTAGATGCCTGCCTTTGTTCTTTTAAAGATGGCAATGCTAGTAACTGCTGTTCATACCTCCTGGAAAAATATAACTGTTTATTGCTATAGGTCACTGCAGCTGATGAGTCCGGGATACATTTATGGGATCGTAGAATGCTGAAGGTACCTTTCCAAGCGCTCCATGGACATATGCACTGGTAATAGATTTCTGGGCTTCAACTACTCTGCCTACTTTTGATTACTTTCTTGTATTGACAAAATCTTACTTCATACAAGATACAAGTTTCCACAAGTGTGTGATTTCATTTTTGTGCACGGCTCTGTTTTTCAGTTAGCTTTGTCCCTTATAAATGAGTTACTTGTATGTTAGTTCTTGAAGTTTTCTGATTGTTAGCTGTTTGACACTTTTTGGCAGGACGTGGGCTGTTAGCTGTAACCCTGAATACGATGGATTGATTTTGGTTCTCTCTCTCTTATATTGCCTCTTCTCTTTAATACTCTCGTAAGGAAACTGGTAGATATAATTTTGTTGGTCTTAAGGGCCAGGGGAATTACGAAAATTGAATCTACGTATACATCCCATGTGGTTCCTCTTTTGGGGCTATTAAAAATTTTAGTTTCAAGTTTGATTAATACTGGATTTTGAAAAAAAAGAAAAAAAAAAAAGTTTTATTGACAATGATTATCAATTTTGATCCGCGTGAAAATATTATTGCACCTTACAAACAGTATGTATCTATTTGACACAAAAACAAATACTTTGTTTCTATAACAAAGTTACTTAAGCAAGTGTTAAACTACTGCAGAGTGCTGGTATAGACTCAACTGTTAATTTGTGGTTGGCTTCTACATCTAACCGTGATGAGCTACCGTCTGAAAGGTTCATCTTCTTGTCTATGTATTAGAGGTTGTGTTACACATCTTATATTTGATTAATTCTGATAGTTTTTATTCTTGTTTCTGTTGTTGACAGCTTAATTGAATCATCAACTCGAAGGGCCAATCCTTTACTTCATTCATATAGCGACTACGAAGACAGTGTATTTGGTAATTTCTGCTATCCCCTGGTTCTATATACCTAGTAAACCTTGGACTTAATAGTAGATTTTGATTATGATTGCAGGCCTTGCTTGGAGTTCTCGTGAGCCATGGATTTTTGCTTCTCTATCCTATGATGGGAGGGTGAGGCTCTAATACTGTCTGGTATAGCAAAATGATGGGATTTTCCAAAGTTAATTATTTTCTGAATCATGAAACAAAAGTGATCTTGGATGAGACCTAGAGACTTGATTGTTTTGGATCCTTAGTTCTTACTTCCAAGTGCCAATACTACACAGCCTTATGGTATATAGGTTGCGCTATCTTGTTGCATGGGCATGAGTCATGACTTTAATTGAGAATGGAAGAATTTGTGCTCCTTCCTGATATGGGTTTGTGGAAAATTTTTTGTACGAAGAGTTTCTTGTAGAAGAGTAATTACATTTAGATGTTTATGTGCGCATCTCATTGGTTAATTTTTTCTTTTCATGCATTGCAGGTAGTTGTTGAATCGGTGAAGCCTTTTCTATCCAGAAAATGAGGTTCAGCTCAAGTTGGCCCGCACATCTCTTACGACGAATCTATTTTGCCTTGTCCTTCGTTTCTTTGGTTGATTGCAATTTGAGTAGACCACACTAAATAGAACCTTTATCTGTTATAAAATTACTCTGTAAATTGTTACAGCACGTTTGTTTTGCATATTCAAAATCTGAAGCCAGGAAATGTTTCCCAACTCCTGTCATAATTTAACTTACGTGGACAAAATTTTTGAAATAATATTTTTTGGTCGCTGAGAGTTGAAATTGTTTTGGAAATGACTATAAGCTTATCCAAAACACATTAGCATGCGTCAGTTCAGCATGTTCGGTATCCTCGCTTCCCCATTTATTTTTCTTTTTTTGTTGTTGTTTTGACACGCGGCATCTTCATTCACCATGAATCCCCTGCAACGTACTGCATACGACGTTAGCTACCACGTATTTATCTTATCTGCGACGGTAAGCTTGTGGTTGCCATGTAATTGACGTGTAATATGCTGACACGTGGTGAGCCAGTGGAACAAATTAGAAGAAACGTGGTGGGGGTGGTAATATTATTACTAGTTGGATAAGATGCAGAGATTTTGTTTTTCAAATTCGAAAGGAGATCAAGTATTGAAAGTGGGTTCGGATTTCCGTCAGGTGGACATCCCACCAACTGCGGCTACGTTGTCATCACAAAGTTTTCATCAGAAAATCTTTGAGATTCTTTGAAAGGCCTCCTTAGATAGAAGATTTGGAAAATAGATGGATTTACACGTTGGAACTCCCTTCAGCATATATAGGAGTATATATTTTCATCGGTAACACGTCAAAAATTGAATACAGAGCAATGTTAGACTTCTCATTTTTATTTGGTCTATCCACTGCTCGCTTATTTATCTTAATTATAAAAAGTCCATAGATTTTATAAATAAGAACCACTGGATCAGTATTTATTCAACGAATAGACTAAATATAAACATAATGGTTAAAAATTCAAAGAAACGTTTGTCGTTTGAGCAAAATCAAAGTAGAAATGAGGAATTTAAAATTTGTTATATTCCTAAATTTAGTCTCCAGCCACGTATGAGCAGGATTTAAAATTCATACTTCAAAATTTTACTAGGGAAATTAATTATAGCTCACAAATATTTTATAAATTAAAATTTATACTATTTACATTTTAAGTATGCCATTAATTTATTTACAATGAGATATATATTAGACTTGGTTTGTAATTATAGTATTTTTTTCATTTTGAAAATAAAAAAAATGTTAAACAATACCATACTTTTAATTAAACAAAGTTTTAATTATTGTTACCAAAGTTCATCAGTTAAAAGATTCATACTAGACGCGTATTATGTGAATAATCCATTTGATTTTTTTTTTCAAAAAGAAAATACAAATGGCGGGCCCGTAAATAATTTATTTATGTGAACAAATATAATTCTGTAATTGATTATTACGAATTCATCTCGTCCTTATTTATTTATTATTTTATTTTGGCAATGCTAGCCCTGCCGATGACCAAAATGGTTCATGAAAAGGCAGGTGGCATATCTAGGAGTCATAACGGATACAAAATGCAAACGTGGAACCGCTTCTGCTCACGTGTACGGTTAAATCCCGGGATTCGCAGTCGTAGCCGGGCAATTACAAACAACAACGCAGCTGATCTGATCTCTGCTTTCGTTCTCTTCTCTTCTCTTCTCTAAAACTCAATTACAATTTCATATATCATTCATATCATCTCTATTCTCTGGCTTTCCAGCTCACTCGAAACTCAAAATTTTTCTTCTAATTTCTTTCAAATTGCGCCAATACAAAGATTCCCCAAAATTCTCTCCTCCCATCCCATTGGCTCATTTATCCATTTTCCCTATTTATAACTAATTCAAATTTTAATTATTCAATTGATATCTCACCTTCTGCCTCGAAAAATTCAAACACACTTGCAATGATTGACTTGCTCAATGGCATTTTCGTAATCAATGGCACCGACAGGTTCTAGAGGTTTCACCACTCAACTCGATTTCAGACTCCTGAGACTTGTTTATATCTCGCATTTGCACTATCACGGTAATGGATTGGAAGAGTTGAGGAAGAAGAAGAGAGTTTCTTTTAAAGGTAAACGAGTTGGAGTGAGTCATATCAGTTGCTGTTGCTCGGACTCTGTGGTTCCGATTAGGAGAAAGAGCGGGTCGTGTAAAAGTGTGGAGAAGTGTGAGGAACGGCGCTTCGATCCAAAAAAGGGCTCTCAAAGGACCCGAATCCAAGCCTCTCTTGCAATGCCCTTCGCTTCTCCTCAGTACGTTACTTTAATTTCAACCAACAGATGTATTTTTAATGTGGTGTGAACGGCTTTTAATTAGTTTATATTGAGATGTTTACAATTAAACTCAAATGGATTTCAGTTTTGAATCGCAGCTTCAGTGTATAACTAAAGGAAGTAATTGTTAAAAATTCGATTTTAAGTTTACACCAATACATTCAAAAAGTTTATTAGCTTTTATCTCTATAAAGAATTATGTCTCTCTCAGGTATCAAGTCACTAGTTTGAATGGTATTTAGTGACATATTGCACTTTCTAGCCTTTGGCTTTCTTGTAGACAAGATGGTCCAAATTAATAACTGACTTTATATCTTAGCTCTATAATGTAAAGAATGTTTGTATTTTGCAAGTCTTTTATTTATTGTTTTTTTTGCATTGCACTTGTTGCAGACGCTGTTCTGTCTCCAAACAAGGAAAATTTTATCCTCGTTGTACCCCAAGAAATTCAGGTCCACAATCTCGTGACACTCCACCAAAAAGAGGTAATCTACCAAAAGTTTATAATGAAATTGTGCTGATCTAACATTTGACATATAAACATGTGATGGTATTCATAATAAAAGGTGTTTTGGTTAATTATTCATTCACTGTAGACACCGGTATTGCAAATGAGAAGGAGTGGGGTATCAACTTGTTAAATGAAAATGTCAATGAGTCTGGCACTAATGAAGATGGCAGTTCTTGGTATCGAGAAAGTGGGGAAGACCTAGGTGATAATGGATACAGGTGCAGATGGACAAGGATGGGTGGTCTGTCCCGTGATGGTTCTTCAGAATGGAAAGAAACGGTATGGTGTAATTTATTTGTGTAACATTTGGCGTTAAGAATGTTTTTGATCTGGGAATGAAACAAATTGGAAGCTGTTCTGTGTAAACTGGTATATTAACGGACAGCACTCATCCATTTGCTTATGTTCTTCCAGATGAATTTTCTTTCACAGCGTGCTTCCAGATGATTTTGGCTGCTATATACCTATATTTAAATGTTTTATTTAAATCTAAGATTTTTTGATGGAGACATGTAACTTAAGGTAATATAAAAGAAAAATTAGTGAATCCTATCTGAATATTACATTTTATCTAGTCGACGGTAGCTTGTATGATAGTTGTTGCAGCACATTTTCTCTTAGATCTATTTCCTAGGTTCTCCTCTATTCTTTATTTCATTTTTCTCTTCTTCCCAAAGCTTTCTTAATTTCACACTGTTCAGGTCTAAGCTGTGATAACCTCTCTAAGCCTTAAAGTTGTGAAGTTCTACCTTTCCTAATGTTTTGATACTGAAATTATCGTCTATGATTGGATTTGGTGGCCTAGACCAGAACTTGTGGTTTGAGTGCATATCCTTTGTTATCAATCAACTGTCATGTTTCCTCTAGGTTCTTCTATGTTGACATTGTTTTTATAACTTTATTAAGTATCATCCCAGGTGGATGCATTTAATTGGATTTATTGATCTCCTTGACAGTGGTGGGAGAAAAGTGATTGGACCGGACACAAAGAGCTAGGTATATTCCTTAAAACTTGTCATTACTGATTATACTGTTTGTTCAATGAATTATTCTGAAGAATCTTCAGGTAGTTTTTCATACAGTTAGCTTCTATTTCAAGACACTAGCAATCAAATCGATTTGGAAAGACTTGAAAATGAAAGCACTATTATTGAGAAATTTTGTGAGTATGTATCTGTAATGTAACTTACCAATTTGACAACAATGAAATGTTGTCACTAAATTTCTACTTTCTCGGAAGTGAAGCACCTAAAAACACTCTAATATGGTTTAAATTCATCTGAAGATAAAAATGCTTAAGCTTATGATATCCTGTCCTCATTAAAGTTTGCTTTTTATGATACTTTCAAAGTGGCGAGATATTGGAAGTGTTCAGAAAAAATTTAAAGTACTGTTGCCGTGGCATTTTGATTCAGAGTAATTTTTGGTGTATTTCATGCATGTAAAAGCTGTTGTTGAATTTGTTGGTGCCACGTAATCTTCGGGAGAACTATCATCTAGATATATGAGATGTTTCTTAGATAACAAAAATGCTCCGTTGAGTTCATATTTTGTAGGTGTGGAGAAATCTGGAAGAAATGCGGAAGGGGATTCATGGTGGGAAACATGGCAAGAGGTGCTTCGTCAAGATGAATGGAGGTCCTTTAGTACTTTTAATATTCCCTTTGACAGTTAACTTCTTAGTTTCTATATGCAACTTATGTGTGAGCAGCAAATCTAACACTTCAAGATTACCAAGCATATGTCAATGCAATTATTGTAAAATTTTGAAATTTGCAGCAATTTAGCAAGGATAGAGAGGAGTGCCCAGAAACAAGCAAAATCAGGCTCTGAAAATGCCAGATGGTACGAGAAATGGTAAGCTGATTACAACGACCATATTAATTCTTTTAAGCAAGCAATTGATTGATGACAATGTATCAGGAATGCACCACCTACTAATGTTTTTTTTATTTTTTTGGACTTAGGTGGGAGAAGTATGATGCCAAAGGCTGGACTGAGAAAGGGGCGCATAAGTATGGTAGACTTAATGAGCAGTCTTGGTGGGAGAAGTGGGGAGAGCATTACGATGGGAGAGGATCTGTTCTCAAATGGTTCTCTCTTTGTTCTTTCCTTGGACTTAATGTATTATGTGCAAAGTTCTATACTACACATTACAGCTACACCTGACATGTAATGCTATAGGGAATTTTGATATTTTCTGCTGTTGTTCACTGGTTATAATGTTAATTGTACTGGGCAATAGGTTACTATGCAGTATATTTGTTGTGGGATGTAGAATACTTCAGAATTTAGTACTATAAAAGCTGGAACTAGTTTTGGCACTTGCTGAAATTCAATCTAGTTGTGAAATGCTTTGCCACTAGAGTTGGTAGATAACTAATTCTATCTTTCCACCAAATCTAATCATTATTTTTCTGTGTGAGAAATATGATATGAAGTAGACGTGTATGAAAAGCAAATAGATGCAATCTTTGGAGAGAAACACTGAGTATATATAATTTCTTTCTTCTACTACTCAGGACAGATAAATGGGCTGAGACTGAGTTGGGAACCAAATGGGGAGACAAGTGGGAAGAGAAGTTCTTTGCTGGCATAGGTTCGCGTCAAGGGGAGACATGGCATTTATCTCCCAGCGGTGAACGTATGTCTTGTGTTCATGTCGTATCTGTCTGTGTAAATAATTTTATTCTCTTAAATTTTTGTTGGCCATTGGTTATCTCTGCTGACGTTAGTTAGTTTGTGATTTCCAATTGATTACCGTGTAGAGTAGCTGTATTCATATATGTATTATAAGCTTAAACTTGAACAATATTCTTCCTGATTTCTGAATATTACAATGTGACAAGATCCATCTCTTGTAGATTTTTCATGAGAAATTCACAATAATTTTCAAAACCAGACCCTTTTATATTTCCTGTTAGAAAAATGGATGGGTGAATTGAGAAATGACAAATGGTTTAATTTATTCCAATTAAACAGACTTTCGTGGTTACCCCACATAGATTTATCTCTATGAAAGACTTACTCTAGCACGTATTTATTGGCTTTCTTGATACAGGAGGAGATTCTTTGTGATTACTGCCATAATATTCCTCTCCTCGCACCTTTTGATTATGATTTTTTTTGGTGGTTATTGAATTCAAACATCTATGATTTGTGTGGCTGATTATTGATCTGCCCAAACCACTCTCATCATTGATTATATCCTGTTACAGAATTAACTAATTATGCTTGCTAGTGAGAGGAAACATTTGTGGCATTACTGATCTTCTTCAGAAGAAAAGGAAGGCATATTCTGAGGCACATTTATTGATGTGTTTGTGTTTAGGTGTGGAGATTTTGCTTTAACTAAGATTTATTCTCCTGTCTAGGTTGGTCAAGGACATGGGGAGAGGAACATTTTGGAAACGGGTATGGAAATCAAGACCATGAAATCACTTAACTGATTGCTAGTCAGTTCTTTAACAATATCTAGCATTTCAAAACTATCCTATCTCTTCACTTCATTGCATTTTGATTTTGCACATAAATTGTCGAGTACTATGATGCTGTGTATTGGAAACTTCTGTTAAATTGCCTTTTTACTCTTCACCAGGAAAGTCCACAAATACGGAAAAAGCACAACAGGTGAAAGTTGGGATATAGTTGTGGATGAGGAAACCTACTATGAGTAAGCAGACCTTTCCCTGAGATGCCTTTTGCTTTGTGTGGTTTTGTCTAAATCCGGCTTATCTCAGCATAGAAAATTGACTACTAGCAAAATGTTTTTAACTTCATTGACAAGATTGAACCTTTTTGATGAAAGGGCTGAACCTCACTATGGATGGGCTGATGTCGTGGGAGATTCAAGCCAGTTGCTATCTATTGAACCTCGGGACAGGCCGCCTGGTGTTTACCCAAATCTAGACTTCGGGCAATCTCCTCCAGCTGACGAGCAACCAGACTAGCCTCCACTTGTCATCACAACAAAGAGAAGCTAGTGTTTGGGTCCATTATTTTGTTTTAGGTGGTTTCCAAAATTAAATCCAATCAACATCGGTTGAAGAAACTCCTATGTAATTGAATATTGTGAATTCCTGCTCAATTGATTCATTCTTTCAATAATCGGTTTGTGCGTTTAATCTTCAAGTTATTACCTTATATCAGTAAAAATATAGGGAAAATGAGTGGAAAATTATGACCATGGCCTTTTTGTCTATTGGGTTATGGAATAGAATACAACTACAAATCCTATCTCCTTTCAAGGTTAAAAGTAGGGGTAGTAATTTGGGTTACAACACGATTATTCGATATGAATTCGATATAATTAAACGGATTTGGATTTGAAAATTTTGATACGAATAATAATTGCATCGTAATTGTGTCATATGATTAATAACCGTGTCGGATTCAGATTTGACCTTTTAAATTCGTTTATTCGTTTAAAACACGATTAAGATACGATTAAAACACGATTAGTTAAATGAATAATCGTGTTTAAATA